>JACMIF010000036.1:35834-84382 GCA_014805445.1 Diplogasteroides magnus | reverse complement strand
ATATAAGGAACAGAATTTTTTCGCAACGATTTAAAAACGGCGAGTTCAAAGAGAAAAGTTGGATTTTTTTCTTATGGCATTAACATTTTCGATTAGGCACAATGGTGTCATGATTGTCACAATTTTTCGGTCGAGGGATCCTTCAAGATTATAGCTACGAATGAGAGAAACACGTTGAAAGGAAGACTCAATGGGAAGAGAAGGTGAATACAGAGAAGTATTGGAATAGAAAGACAAGTGTCTTACACCTTCTCCTTTGTCTCATCTTCATCATCTTCAGTTGGAAGATGCTGTTTGAGAACAGCTCCTTCATTGTAATGAGCACGTCTCTTCTTCTCGAATTCCTTCTTGCGTACTGTAAGAGGAAGTTTGAATGAGTGATGAAAGGGATGAATGACTGACCTTTCTTCTCTTCAGTCATCTCTTCAGAACTGTCACTGTCATCAATGGGAATACTTTCCCTCCTTCTACTCGCATCTTCCAGTCCAGCATTCACAGCATCAATGTCCACTGCCCCCACAAGAGACACTCTTCGACCACTGTAATGCAGAGTTCAAAACACTGTTCCGAAACGTTTTGGGACGAAATTGACGGTTCAAAACCGTTTTCCCCGAAATGTTCGCCGAACATTTTTCCTGTTGGATATTTCATTTTCCCGCCAACTGTAGAATTGTTCGTCTCACAAAAAGGAACAAATTTTTTTGAACGTACAAAAGATTAAAAACAAAGGAAGTTATGGCCAAAACCATTTTTTCGGAAATATATTTTCCGAAAAAAAGAAGTTTTTGGCCATAACTTCCTTCGTTTTAAATATTTTTGGACAATCAAAAACAGAATTTGTTCCATTTTGAGAGTCGAACAATACTTCAGTTGTCGGAAAATGAAATATCCAACAGGAAAAAAAAGTTCGGGGAACATTTCGGATTTTGAATCGGAAACAAAAAAAACGGTGGTTTTAAACCAGCCAAAATAAATTTCCGAAATGCGGGTTGGAAGGCTGCATAACTCCTCCCTCTCTCCTTTCACTTCATTCACTTACGTTGATCGAGTAGAAGTCTCTCCTTCACTTTGTTCTCCATCAGAATAGTGATATGGAGTCTTTGGTTCCTCAATCTGAATGAACAGTTCCTTCAGTCCCTCTCCCTCTCCCTCTCCTCACCTTCATATGTCCATAGTCCTTATCAGCTGGATGATGAGTTGCTATGATGTTCATCTCATCGAAATGAGCCCTTCCTTCCTTTCCATCGAACGATGTGGTCTGTTTAGCCTCAATGTTAGTGAATACGGTATTAGGCATATCACAGCAACCACTCCTACCACTATTTCTCGTGCATTATAATTACTTTTTTCTGCGTAAATGGATTGGAGCGTGGGGAATTGAAATGAAAAATGATTTTGAGGAAGGGAAGAGTGTGGATTGATTAAGATAATGATGAGACTGAGAACACACACCAGGGGGTTCTAAATCGGTAAATTTGTAGTCATTATTCTCCCCAAAGCCGGTGGTCGCACTCTCTGAAAGATAACGGAAGAATGACCACAAATTGACCGATTCAGAAGACACTAATACACACTATACTGTATAGTCTATACATCCTCTCTATTGTACATTCACAGCATGCTGCTATTGTTCTCTACCACTCTGAATACTCAATGTGTGTACCTTGAGAATACTCTTCTTTGGTTGAAGTCTAAGGAATTGAGTAGGATCGACATCTCCGTGCATGGAATCATCCACGTGAGAAGAACTTCCACCCTCAGACATTCCTGAAACAGACAACAGAGAATTAACAACTCTACAGAGTCAATGGAAGTACGTACATGAATGGAAAGTACGAGATTATACGGATTCAATAGTCATTCACATTCAAATGAAGGAAATGTGACAACAATGAAATGAAGGAGTAAAGATAACAACGGATAAAAGCAACGATTGATAGTGAGTAGAAATAGAAGTTTAGAGAGGTCAAGTAAACAGTGCAATGAAAAAGAAAAGAGAAGTTATGATGAGTAAGAGTTGTGGGGGAGAGAGTGGAGAGGAGGGAGAGAGAGGGAGGAGAGAGGGGAAGGGACAGACGACAAAGTGGAAGGGATGTTCGTTGATTGACACTAAAGTGAACACTCTTATACACGCAACAGCCTTTGCCTGAGGAAGAATCAAGTTATGCCAATCTCATTCCTCACAACCAAACAGTAATCAAATTATATATATGGTACTGGGATTGGAAGGGAAATATGGGAAAAGACGGGAGGGCAAAACAAGAGATTGAGATGGTACGAGAGGGAACGAAGAAGGCAAGTGGGAGGGAATAACGAATCACCAAGGGACCATATTACATTCCATAATCAATAATGTCTGTATTGGACATTCCCCAATTGCCTCCTCTCCTTCCTTCGTCCCCATAAACACCAATTTCTTCAAGACACGCAATCATTTACATAAAGGAGTCAGGTAGTGACAGATGAAGGGAGAAGAAGACAGAAAAGGAGGAGGAAGAGCAAGAGGAAGAAGAAGAGAACGACACAACGGAGAAGATGAAAAGAGTCAATTGTAGAAGGGGAAGAGACTGAGATGGAAGGAAAGAGACAAGTGATCACACTTGATAGAATGAAGAGAGAGAAAGAGAGACACTCAAATATCAAAGGGTCACACAACCCTCTCATACACCAATCACACATATTATTACACTCTTTATGCAGATCACAGGTACTACATAATCTATATTTGGAAGTGAGAGGAAAGGCTATATGAGAGTTGAAAGAATGATATAGAGGAAATATGTACAATATGCACTGTATCTCCGATTGGGTGGTGAATCCGTACGAGATAACATCTCCTGTTGATTGGGGGAAAGAATGTACCGGTACAAGATATGAATACTCTCTCAAGCAGACACAAGTGTACAGCAAGACTCATAATGAAAAGGGGAAGAATATGTTACAACTAGTTGTAGTGACTAGATAGGCGCAACCATGGAAGGATTCCATGATTGAGTCCCTGGTGGTTCATCTAATCCAAGTAGTGTTGATAACCATTGTGGATTAGTCTCTTGTCCATAACTCTCTAATAATTGTTCTGCACAACTTCCTTCTTCCAATGTAATCACTGCCATTTTACACACTCCATGCATATGAACAAGGGCAGCAATGACAACGAAAGTATGGAAGAGTTGATGAGATTGGAACTGAATGAGGAGATAGAGGGGATCAAGAGACACACACTCACCCATAGATCACACTTTCCAGGGAAGAACCTCTCTGGAATACGAGTAGCATAGATTGTCGCTCCCAGAAGATAAAGGAATCCCATGAGAAGAAGCCATCCAAATGATGTACGGGCCCACTAAACAAATGAAATGAAATGGGAATGGATGAATGAAATGAATACCATCCATGGCAATCCATCCACAATCATAAGATGAATGGAAGGTACAACAGAGGAAAGACCCATTGCAACAAAGACTCCTGCACGGACAGGACTGCAAATCATATCAACTACAATACATACAGTACTCATACTCACCGGAACTTTGGTTCTGCAAACTTATCCCATAATGAGACAATCATGGCTGAGATTCCAAGGATAACAATCATACCTACGTACACGATCTGCAATGAAGTTGAATGATAGATCAATGAAGATACAAACTTGGCAAGTTGGACGACAATAGTAAGCATAATGCATCCATGGAACGAATGAACCCATTATGAGAAGAGAAATGCCAGTGTAATCAAGTCTTCAAAGGAGAAAGTATTCATAAAAGGAAAGGAATGTCAGGAGAAAGACTCACTTTGAGAATAGACTGCCTACTTGAGGAGAATGACATTGAACTGTATGGAAGGCAAATGACATACCAAGACAACACACAGCACCTAAAGGGAAGAAGAGTGAAGGAATGAGAATAGAAGGGAATACCGAGGAAGAAGGCTGAATAGACAACTTTCTCCTGCCATAGGACATCAGCAGATGGACGAAGAAGGAACCAAAGGGCTACACCAACAAAGAGGACACATCCTAAAAGGGAAATGAGTAATGGAAAGAGAAATAATACTGACCATACATGTGAGTCCAGATATTGCCTGTTTCTGTATGAAGGGCAAAAATACTCTTGAAACATGAACCGAATGATGGAAGGGGAGGACGATGACCTATGAGGACATTCAACAAAAGAAGAGAACGATACTCACCTGTTCGCAAGTATTCATTGTCTTGTAGCCATTCAGGTAATAACTCAAAATTTTGTGCCTTCCATCGAGCCTCCCAGAACTGTAATTATGTATTGAGTGCATATTATATGAATGGATACTGACTCTCTTGACTACTGTCCTTCTTCCTTTTCCTTCTTCATCAGCAGGGAATACAATTTCCTCTTCATTGATTTCAATCTCCAATTCGTTTCCCTCATCTTCTATTCCAGTTATTTCCTGTACTCATTCCATTCCTTCCCTATTCTCCATTCTCTTCCTTACTTGGAATCTCACTGTTCCTTCCCCTCCTGCCCCTATTCGTCCCTTTGGATGTGGATGTAGTCTGTATCTGATGTTCCTTCTTCTATGATGTCCATCCTCCTTCAATATCCTCCCTTCCTCCCCCTCCTTCCCTCCCTCTCCTCACCATCTCCTGATTGTCCTGTACCACAGCAAGATGTGTTTCTCCCTTTGCATTCGGCATACTCCATGCTCTTCTATGTCCTTTTCTGAATGATGCCTTAGTTCCGGTTCTTCTCATTCTACTCGAAGATGACAATTCCACTCCTCAATATGACACATGACATTTATGACCAATGTTAATGTACATACCCTCGTCAATCTTTGTGAATGACTCTTTGTGTCCGATTCCTCTTCCATCCTCATCTCCATCAGAGTCCGATTCATCTCTATTCGTACTGACTACTTTGTTGTGTCTGACCACAATCTCAATTGGTTGATGTGACTTCTTCTGAGGACTGAAATGTCATTGATTGAGAGACAAAGAGTGTCTACAATACCTGTATTCAACATCAACTTCATCCACAAGTACTTCTTCATCTTCATCTGCCTTCTTCCATTCCAATTCCTTCCCTTCACTGAATATCCCTTGTGCCTCCCTTATAACATCCTGTAACCACAATTTCTTCCCCCTCTCCCCTTCCCTATTCTCCAACCTGTACTGTCCTGAGAGGACTAGTCATCTCTGTATCCTCTCCTTCTCTCTTCTCTCCATCCTCAATCCTCACTGTTCCATTGAGTAGTCCTTCTCTTTCTGTCACTGTATCCTCTTCTCTATCATCTTCCATTCCAACCTCAACTCATTCGTTCTCATAACAACACAAATGAACACATTCCGATACTGAAGGAAAGACGAAATGTTCCAGAAGAAGAGAAGAAGAAAGAATTTGCACCCACCAAAAGAGACTTCCAATGGAGAAAGCAGAGGGTGCGCAAATGGAAAATAGAAGAGAAGAGAAAGAAGACTGCAAATGGAAAGAGAATACAACCATTCACATTGCATATACAAGGAGAGTGGACAAGGGAAGAAGAGGCAAGAGAAGAGAAACACTCTCCCCCTCTCACACTCTCTACACACTCAATTCACTCGGGTACATAAGAGACTCACTCAAGATTAACTTCCATACACACTTTCTTATAGGGAAGAGTCAGATACGAAAAGGTCGCATTCAACGACTATTACATATAAAACAACCGAATGATTATAAACCTCTTTATGCTCCATCTAAGAAGATATTTTGAATTGCATTGTACATAATAAGAATTGAGCAAAATGGAAGGTAAGGCAATGGGTGGTAGTTGAACTGTTAAAGCAGAAAAGGCACTGGGATGAAAGAATGGAGAGAAGAAGGCGAGGATCAAATCACACAAACAATACACTAAAAAGGACTACTCGTATTGGAATAGAGGCCTTAACAATACACGATGAAATGAGAAATGGAGACTATGAATAGAAAGAAAGAGACACGATACCTAGACTCAAATGGACTAACAATGTTTACATTCTAAGACTATGAAGATGAAGAAGGAGGAAGAGAATCAATAGAATCAAAAGACTCCTTCACAAGACATTTCCATTTCTCAAGACATATTGTACAAGAATCAGATTGTATACTTGCATCTATGACATGAAGACATGAAGGGAATACACGAGAACGACCATTGGTCCCTTCAAGGGAAGAAGAAGGCATCTGAATAGAATGAATCATGACAATCATATACAATGTACTCACTACAATATGTGATGGTTGTGATGGAGGAGGATTCCATGATGACATCATAGTCAATCGATCCTATTCATTCATTCATTCTCATTCACTCTCTTCACTCACTTGTACACTCAATCCCTTCTGTGTTCCCTCCTCTCCCCATACTCCAGGCCATAACGAACGAAGTTGTCGATTGGCCATAGTGGAAGAAGTCCTTGGAAGGGAGGAAAAGGCCGACGAGACAAGAGATCTTGTCTGACAGTCCTCATGATTAGCCACGATATCCCACATCAAAGACACCAATGCAGTTGGAGGCTGGAGAGATTACGGTAGGATATACAAGATTAAGGGGATACTCACTTGTTCTTTAGTGTTGTTGTGTTGCATGGATCGAATGGCTTCTTTCATGTTTCCTGCCAAGAGATGGACAAGAGCTGAAGAAAGGAAAGACTAGAGTGAACATGATGAGATACAGTACCCGTAGAAGGAGAGGAAAGGGAAGAGAGGAGACGAGAAGCGATGGAAGCAGATTGAAGGTCAAGGGACATCACACATGACACTAACTCATTTCTATCCATTTCTACAGACTCTTCAAGGGAATCAATGAGTACTGTTATGAATGGAATACCGTACCTTGTGGTTGTTGTACAGAAAGAGTTGGAACAAGTGTGGGAGAAGAGACATAAACTGAATCATCTGCAAGTTGTACACAACGACGACTTCCTTCCTCAAACGAATACAGTAACCATAAAAGAATAGGGATTAATGTACCTTGGCCTGGAAGAAGTATTTCCTAGGAGAAGATACTCCTTTGACTGGAGGTATTGCACATTGTCCTTGATCATTTCTTCCCCATGACCATACTCTCCCATCACAAGACACTCCTATCGTGTGATTTCCCCCTATAAAACAATGACAATTGAGGAATACAATCAAATGAATACCTGCATGTACAGTACTCCATACAATTCCCTCTGGTTCACTCACTCTCCATGGTTCTCCCTTCTCACTCTTATTACCGTGTCCCAATTGGAAGTCCAAACTCTGAACATCATTCATGTAATGACAAGTATCATAATGGTTTACCTTTCCCCAAGTGAACAAGTTTCCCTTCTTAGTGAGTATTGCTGTATGAGAGAGTCCTGTTGACACACAACTAATCTCTTCTCCAATACAATGAACTATTTCTGTTATTCCTAAGAAGTCTTTGGGTATTGTTACAGGCAAAGGTGGCTGAAATGATGAAATCTCATTTTGAATGGGATAACAGATCACCTTTGTCTTATCCGTTTCCTTTCCTTCTTTCTGTGCATTCTTCAATCTTCTCATTACAAACATCTTCATCTTCAATTCTTGTGGATTCCGTCCCCATCTTCAACTTCTCTTCTCATCCACATATCAAAGCAACTCACTCAAAGACTCGATTATCCTCAGTCACAGCAATCGTGTGGTAGAATTTGGTTTGCAATATCTTCACAGGTGAACAACTACCCAAATCAATCTAAATATTGATCATTTAATATAATGAGAGGTGATAGACATACCTTAGTCCATTGGAACTCCTTCATAGTATCATTAAGTGTTCCCAATTGTCCATATGCTCCTCCTCCTACTACCCATATACTTCCAGATTGAGAGAGAAGAACAGTGTGTACTCTTCCACAAGAGACACTAATCATGCACTCCCTCAATATAAATACAATAAAACCTTTCATCAGTCTTTTTCATTGTGTAATCACCAGGGATGGCTTAAAATCAGTGAGTAAATAGGGGTTAAAAGTTAAAATTATTCCCGGAAAATCCTATTTTCCGATCTCAACTGCCAGAAAATTTCCCACTTCTGATGAATAGCATCTTTTGATTGCCCTTTATAATTTTTCAGAAAAAAATATATGAAAACCTGCCAAAATTTAAACATCCGTAAAATGGTAAATCTGCCATCCCTGGTAAGAAGTAGTAAAAAATTTACGGTATTCCCTCGACCTTCTCCGGTCTCTCAATGATTGCACTTGCATCTTTTCTTCTTGAGTGTCCCAATTGTCCATAGAATGCCCATCCCCATGTATACAGACTAATTCCATCGTCCATTAGACATGCAGAATGGAATTGTCCTGCTGATAGAGATCGGCACTGACACCAGTCTATTTCACCCTCTACCAACTAAAAGTACTGTCTCAATACAATGCAGTCATTCAATGTAACTTACAGTAGGTGATACAACAGGAAGAGAATGACCCACTCCACATTGACCATATCGATTCCTTCCCCACGAAAAGAGACGACCATCTGATGATAGAAGAACTATGTGTTCAGTCCCTGCAACTACAGTATGCACCTGAAAGGAAAGAATGAAACAATTGGACAAGAAAGAGATATCACCTCCACTCCGTCGAGTGAAACAAGAGAAGGAGGTTGAATGGGAGTCTTTGTCTTGTGAACAGGACTCGGTTTGGGAGTGGAACCATCAGATGACAAGACTAAAGGATAAGTGAGAGATGTAGTAATATAAATGTCTCACCTTCACTCTCGATTGTCTTTGGTTGTACAGAAGAGAGTTCACCACTCAAATAAAGACGACGATCAACACAAAAGGCAAGGGAACAATTAAGACCTAGAGAGTAGAAATGAAGGAATGAATGAATCAAAAGAACAACCTGCTGTGATAAGAGAGGGAGAAGCTGAAATTGTAGTTTGAGAGGCACAAGAAGAAGCAAAGAGAGAAGAGACAACCAGAAGAAGACGGGCAGAAGAACCACATCTGATGGAAGAGAAATCAATCGATAAATCATAGGATACTGTACCTATCGAGATTAACAGAAGCTACTCTTGCACACTTCCTCAATGCAGAAAGATCAGAGATGAGAGATGGTTGCCAATTGGAGAGAATAGACAAGAAAGAAGAGACCTGGAAGGAATGATAGACACATTCAATACAGTGTACACTTACCTCTTCCACTCCAAGTTTATCCCATTGTAATGGCCATACCAAACATAACAACTGAAAGAGAAAAGAGAAATGAAGAGAAGAAGAAGAAGACTAACGAGAGATCTTGTAGTCACATCAGATGAATCCCAAATGGATGAACCCTTCTGAAGAAGAAAGGAAAGGACGATAGCTGAGAATAAGAATTGTAAATAGGGATAGAGAATAGTGAATACCAGAATGATTGGGATCCCTTGGTAGAAGAAGAGATGCACTTCTCCAAAGAGAAACAGAAAGACATTGAGAGAGACCATCACGAAGGTCAGAATGACGACACAGGAAACAACTAAAGGAAGAGGAATGAGAAAAGGAAGAAGAGAAGAGACAACCTCAATGCACAGTCAGCATCACTACATGATCTTAGTCCTGCTTGTACACTTCTCACAAATAGAAAGACAATCTTCTTTCTCCATGGTTCACGGGGATTGGCTTCTATACGGAGTAACATCTCAATATGTCCTTTTACAATGACAAGTTTACTCTCTACCTGGGGAAGAAGAAGATGGTCCAAACGGAATTTCTCCATCATCGTAACGAGTTCTTCAAAGTTCATCTGAAAATACACACCTTGTTGTAGAAAAAGACTATGAATAACCTCTTGATTCTTTGCCACAGTGACAATCTTTGTGAGAATTGTGGTTGATACTGTATTGTTTCCCTTTGAGAATCTCTCGAGAATTGAGTGCATAAGTCTTTGTACAACTTGTTTACTTCCTCCAGGGACAATGCATTCAGCTGCCTCCCTTAACACACATTTCGTATTCGAGGACAAGATAGAGGAAGGAAAGGAACTGACTTGAGTTGTGAGACAGAAGGAAAGTCTGAGAAGAGAAACGACTCCAATAACCATGATTCAGCGTTCCTGAATGAGACAGATAACTATCAGAGGATAAGGAAAGAGTGGACAGAAAAGAGAAGTGAAAGCACAAAGAGAGGGAGGATATCTCTAGTGAAGACCCCCTGGGGAGCAATGTCGATGGACAAATAACGACCAATACAAGCACCATTTACTCATCAGTCACATTTTTTATTACCCCTTATTTGAGAAGGTAATCATACCCATTTGCATCGGGAAGAAGTCTCAACAATCCTCTCTCATTGACAACGAAACAATGAGGCATAAGGGAAGCCTTTTCTCTTCTTGGAATCATTCCAATACATCTCCATTCACGGGATGAATCATTCACAACTCCTAACCAATCTCCTTCACAATTCATTCCTCCCTGAAAGTCCAATTGACTATTTCAACTACATTCTTTCTCACTTCTTTTGAGGAAATACCGAAACGAAGTTTATATGTTAATGTAGATTGGCCAGAGAGGGCAAATATGACTTTGGTTGATGTGGAAATGCACCATGATGAATATGATGGAACCTATGGGGAAAGAACAGAGAGATGACAAGGGGATCATAAAGACTCACTGTGAATTCAAGAAGATTCAATGATGATGAATGTGATGTGAATGGTGGAGGATGAGAAGATGAAGTGAAATAAGAGAGGGAAGGAGCCAAAAGAGCCTCTTTCTTCTCTGAATCCAATCTCAATACTCCATCACTGCATCGCATCTACAATACAAGTGGTTATTATACTATTCATTGAGAACATGTAACCAGTGAAGCTGTTGGAGGATCAAGTGTCTTCAGATCAGATGGAATAAGAACTTCCAATGTTTCTCTCAGTCCTCTTTCTCCACTTTCCAATGGAAGAATCCATTGAATTCCTGTGAATCCCGTAACCTGAAAGAACGAATGATGAAATGAAAGGGATAAGACAACTTACGAGTAAATCAATTCCCTTCCTTCCATCGAATATCTCAATCCTGTGTACACTTTCAGGTGCTTGTACTTCAATGGCCAATTTACGAGTGAAGAGATCCACAATGAGGACTTGTCCACCCTGAAAACGAAAATGATCAAGAAACTCAATATAGACAAACCTTATTAGAACAGAGCAATACGGGTTGAGGACTATTCTTGGATGTGAATGAGACAATGCAGGTTGGAACTCGCAGGCAAGGATCAACAGAAGAAGAAACGGGAACGAGGAAAGGAGAAGATTCAGAGAAGAAGCCACATGCACCCCATGTTACATCCTAAAGATATGAATTACACAATTGAGGAAAGAGACTAACAAGAAGAAGTCGAGATGGAATAACGAGTACATCTCCATCCAATAGAGCAAAGGCAAGAAATGATGCTTCCGGTCCAATACACACTGCAGTCTGAGGTGAGATGAGACACGATAATAAGAATAGGTGGAGTCTTACAGGTTCCACTGATCTTCCCCATAACGAAGGAACACTCACAACTCTTCGACGAGGTTTGTCCTGTCCAATCTCGTACAATACTTGTACATCTCCTCAAAACAGCTGATTGAAATCAATATACATCTAGTTCAGAAAAGCATCAATGCCATTCAATGGGCTAGAGCAAGATGAATATTACCGACCTTTAGCAGTTAGCAGAACAATAAGTAAGAAATCTTCTTCAGCGAGATATGCGAAGTCAATCACTAAGTCATCTCCGGTCAGTTCATCTAACTCCGCCGTCGCGCAATAATTTAACATCGTCACGTCATCTAAAAACATTTCTACAGTAGATTCAGCAATCGCGTGGTCAATGATTAAGAAAATAGTTATGGATACATACTTCGTAATTGATAAAAAAATTAAGGAAAAATATTTGAAGGACACTATATTGTCGTCAGCGCTTTTGCGGAGCCAACAGAAGTTGCCTTGCGCATTTGCTTTTCAGGCTGTCACTGTCGACATTCCCTTTCATATTGCCAGCATGCAAGACCTAGCAGACCTACTATAGAAAAAGACTCTGATTAAACACAGATATAAGCATGTAACAGATTAAACTATGTAAGGGGATTGTACACTTCGACCTGTCTAATCTTTCCCTTCATACCGTCAATGTGTCGTTTTTGTGTCCTGCACTTGATTGAATTGTGTCTACACAGATTCATGAATTGAGAGTCGAATGGGTTAGAGAGCGTATGATAGTCTTTTGAATGTCTAATGCTCGTTCGTATTGTGCCGCACTTCATCGATCGACTCCCCTGAGGGTCTATCCTCTCCCTCATCCTTCCCTCTATACACACTCTAGTTTTCTCAGTCTCTTCAATTTCACTTGGAACATCGGGCCTCAATTCGGTCTCAACGCCTTCTTCGCTCCACATTTCGGTCTTTTCTACCTCCCCTTTGTTTAGTATTCAATTCATTAGGGACAGAATGACAATGTTTGTTCTCCCAATGCTTCTCTTCTAGAGATAAATCGATTACACGGACATTTGTTGGAAGACTTGGTCTGATGAGGTCTTCCATTGCAGAAAGATGAATGAAGTACATGAAGGAAGAAGAAAAGAGAAGAGAAGAAGACATTCTGATGACTATGATGATGAAGGAGGAGGAATTGGAGGATGGAAACTAGGCAAGGACTTATCTCATACAGAGTAATTCATTCCATTCAGGAATTGTTATTGGAGTCATTGTGGTCTGTTTTGCTGTCATTTATCCTTCGGTCTTCCATCCTCTTCTCATGTCTTTCCTTGGTAGAAGTGAACATCCACAGCAACCCAAACAAGACAGGTACTACAGTATGCCCCTCCCCCTCTTACAGTAATCCCCTGTAGACCACCCATGCATCCAGGAATGGGTGGAAGAGGTCCTCCCCATGCAGGAAGGGGTCCTTCAGACGTTCATCCTGCAATGAGAATGGCAGCTGCCCAGGCTGAATCTCAGAACAAAGGTGGTGGATGGTGTCATTCCCTAATTGAGTCTTGTTGAAGGAAGTGGAGGGGCAAGGGGAATCTACACTTGGATGATACCCTTCTATACAGTTGGAGTGATTGTATTCCTTCTCTACACAATGTTCAAGGTTATGAGGACTTGCCCTCATATGATAATTCTTTCATTCAGTCAAAGAAGAAGAAACACTCTCGACGTGGAATAGAATCATCTGAAGAAGAAGAAGAAGATGATGACATCAGAGACAGAAAAAGGAAAATGGGGAATAAGAGTGAGGATACTCTATTTTTCCTACATTACATGACAGTATGCACAGGTCGATCGAAGTTACATGGACTACAAGAAAGATTGAGACAAACTGAAGAGGCTATGAGTAGAATACTAGAACAACTGGAGAAGGTTCGAGAATGGATTGAGAAGGAGATTGAATGATTGAAGGCACAAGCTGATGGAAAGTTGACCCCTGAAATGATGAAAGAGTTTGGAAAGGAAAAGAAAGAAGAAAAGAAGAAAGTTGTAATTCAACAGGAAAGGAAGACTAAAAAGAGTAAGAAGATACAGGAACTCCCACAGAATGAAGAACAAAAGCCTGGTAATATCCCCATGATCCATCTTCCACATACAAATGAAACTTTTCCTCTTTTACAGTTGAGGGCACAGCCCAATATATGATGGATCTAGAGAAGGCATTGGCTGATTTCAAGGAATTATCTGATTTGTATGAAGATGCTAAAGGAGGACAAAGAAGGGTGAGTAGAAGGAATGAATGAAGGGAAGATAAGAAGATTCAGAGAAAAGCATCAGAATCTGTAAGTGAATCATGTTCTAATGGAGAAAGTAGTCAAGAGGAAGAAGAACATCCATTCCCTAAGGAAGAAGAAGAAGAAGAGGAAGAAGTAGAAGAAGAAGAGGAGGAGGAGGAAGAGGAGGTGGAGGATGAGGATAGTGGAACTACTCCTGGAACATCACAGGTTATCCACACAAGATGTCAATCATTTCATTCTTTTCTTCAGAGTAGACCAATAGAAGAAGAGAGGAATGAACCTTCTGCAAGTTCAGAAGATGAAAAGGAGAAAGAATCTATTCCTCAACATGTACACAATAAGAAAAACATTCGAAGGAGGAAACCGAATAGAATCTAATCACTTTCCTTCCATTTGTTCCCTTCTGTGATTCTATTGACTCTCTTCTCAATCGCCATAATATTCTCTCAACGTGTAACCCTCTCAATTCTCGCTTCTCTTCTCATAAAGTGTTCTTTTCATTCAAACTTGTTACCTTCTCTTCTCATTTTCACTGTCCATCATTCGTAAATAACAAAGGAATTTCATCCTTTCAGTTCCCATCTCATATTCCTCAACACTCCCCCTTTTAAACTTTAACCTTAAACGGGATTAAAAGTTTCCTGTAGGAAAACCAAAACTGGGAGAGTTAGAGGTGCGCAAGTCTTTTTTCCAGTGTGTGCGCAAAAGGGGTTCAAAAAGGGTAATTTTGTCGCCATTCTTCTCCGCCGCACGGTTGTCTATGAGGGAATAATACAACAGCGCGGCGGAGAAGAATGACGACAAATTTACAGTTTGAGTCCCCTAGTGTGCAAGTGTCTGTGCTCAAATGGGTTGATCCCCTTTTCTCCTATTATTGCCAACAATGACTTTCATACTGCACACATGTCTATTCCCTGTTATCTTTATGTTCTCATTGTAAGGAGTAAATGATTCCAATCTTATCTCAGGTCATGCCATGTCTTCCTTTCTTTCTCTCTTCTCTCCTTTGTCCATTCCCTCTCACTCTTTTCCTCCAGGACCCCTATTCCTTCTTCTTTCCTTCTCTCTCACTTCTCATTCTCATTCTTTTCAGTCATGCTGTCGAGGCAAATTCGACCCTACACCGGTCAGTTATTAAAAATGTTTTATGCACGTTTTTTGATTTAAAACATGAATGCTTTTTAAAAAGCATTCGCACTATTAAAATCAGCAACATTTGTGTTTTTCCGCAGTTGCATTTAGTGCTGTTTCCATTTTGTTTCTTTCGTTTGCTTACTCTTAGTAACAGTTGTTATTCACATAAACTGAGAATGTTGATAGTTTATTTGCTGAAACCTTTGGTCTTTCTTGATTAGTTCTCCCTTCTCTTCTCTTCCTCTTAGTGTGATAATCATTTGCCCATCACTCTTCTCTTCTCAGGTCAATGTACTCGACTAGCCTCTACCATTGCTGGAAAGGACCATTCAACAGTCGATGTCAAGACTGCACTGCCTGGACCAAAGTCAAAGGCACTTCTTAGTCAAATGGACAAGCACATGGTGGGATGGGGATTGCAAACTGAATACAGTAATCTTCCAGATGACTAACTCTGTTCGTCTCTTCGTTGACTTTGAGAAATCATATGGAAACTGGCTGGTATGGATAGACTCTCGATGGAATAATGACATTGATTGTACAGATTGATGCTGATGGAAACAGATTGTTGGACATTTACACACAGATTTCATCTCTCCCACTTGGATATAATCATCCTGGTCTAGTCAAGGCTGCTGTATCTCCTCAATTCATTGTATGTCATTCCCTTTCATTCCATCATCCCTCTCAATTGAGACTTCTCTCATCTCTCGACCTGCCCTTGGATCCTTCCCTCGTACTGATTGGCCAGAGAAGACGTCAGTCTACAATATCCTCTACCGTAATCTCTTTTCCCTTCAGGACTGTCTTCCAAGAGATCGCCCCTAAGGGACTGCACAATGTTCAGACTATGTTGTGTGGAACATCAGCGAATGAGAATGCAATCAAGACAGCCTTTATCTGGTTGGTCAATCCTCTTCTACAGTAGATAACTACAGTACACTTCCTCTTCAGGTACATGGCTCAAAAGAGAGGAGGAAAAGGTCCAGATGCAGTGGCCCTTGATACTTGCATGAATCAGAAACTTCCAGGAACACCTCGACTCTCTGTCCTTGGATTCCATGTTTGTATCCTTCTTTGATTGATTCAATTCAATCATTAAGGGTGCTTTCCATGGCCGTTCACTGTGTATGTTGTCAGTTACTCGTAGTAAGGCCATTCACAAGGTATTCATCATTTTCTATCACAGTATAATACTTCTTCATAGGTTGACATTCCTGCATTTGACTGGCCCATCGCTCGTTTCCCCCGTTACAAGTATCCCTTGAAGGAAAATGAAGTTTGTGACTACCGTAATCTTATCTTCCCTCCAAGAGTCTCTTTAGGCTTTCAACAAGAAGGAGGACAGTGAGTGCTTGGCTGATGTTGAAGCTAAAATTTTGGAGTGGAGAAAGAAGGTTTGAATTCGCAGAAGAAAGTACCGTATCCGTGAGTTCCGTTCAGGACAACGAAGTGGCAGCAGTTATTGTTGAACCAATTCAGTCTGAAGGAGGAGACCATTATGGATCACCCTCATTCTTCAAAGTGAGATACAGTATATCATCAGATACACCTTGAAATTCAGGGACTTCGTGAGATCACGAAGAAGCATGGAATCGTTTTCATTGTTGATGAGGTTAGAGTACTACCGTATTGAAAGTAATCATCATGGGAATCAATAGGTTCAAACTGGAGGAGGAGGAGCAAATGGACAAATCTGGGCTCATTCTCATTGGAATCTCAATGATTCACCTGATATTGTTACATTCTCGAAGAAGCTGCTAACAGGTGGATTCTACTATGCAGATCATCTCAAAGTAAAAGAAGTGAGTGGAAATGTGCTTTTCCTTATCATCTCATACAAATAGGGATACCGTATCTACAACACTTGGATGGGAGATCCTACTAAACTTCTTCTTCTGGAAAAGGTCATCGAGATCTACAAGGTGAATCTTCTTCCTTATCATTCTCAATCTATTCCATTCAGAAAGAAGGTCTTCTTCAGAAGGGAAAAGATGTTGGAGAATACTTCCAGAAGAATCTTGCTCAATTCCAGGCCAGTCACTTATCTCCATTCAAATGATCCTTGTCTCCTCAGAAGTCTCATTCCAATCTTGTGAGTGGTGCAAGAGGACTCGGATCATTCGCTGCCATTGACTTCGAGAGTGCTCAGAGCAGGGACAAATTCGTGGATACGGTAGTCTCCTACCGTATCTCAGTAGTCACATGTTCCCTTTAGGCCATTCAGACCGGTCTTCATTGTGGTGGATCAGGTGAAAGGACACTTAGATTCAGGTGAATGAATAATAAAGAAGAAGAGAGTAGAGATATTCAGACCTTCCCTCGTCTATGAGAAGAAACATGTTGATTTGACGTTCCAATTGATGGAAAAGACTGCCAAATCCCTCTAAGACAACGACAATTCACTCTTCCTTTCACATTGCCATCGTCCCTCGGGCCTCACTCATATTCAATTATTATCGTAGCTTCAGACGCATAAATTAAGTTTTTATTTGAAAGAATCACCGGTCTAATGGAGAAAATACCCGTAAATGAACAAGTGGAAGAGAAATAAAGAATAGAAAGACAAGAGGGTCAAATACTTCTGGTCATATCAGGATGAGCATAGGAATGAAAGGACTGAGCTGGAGAAGTAACTGCTGAGAGAGGAAGAACAACTTCATCTTGATATCCTGAAGAGGAAGATGAATGAGGAAGGATAAGGCAGAAAGAACCTCTTCTGGAAGAATGAGAAAAGTAAGGAGGAGGAGGAACTGATACTGTGGATGTTGGAGTAGCTGTGGCTGTTTGATATGAAGGAAGTAGAGACATACTGTAAGGGATACGGTAATGAGAAGAGGAATGAATAGTAACTCCATCTGAGAAAGAATACTGAGAGAAGAAGTGTTACGATGAGAAGAATCGTCCCTTCTACATGTCATTTCTCTGAATACATTCAATACACAAAGAATTCATATTGGAATGAACCTCAAGAATACAAAGAATGAGGATGAACTTCGTCTTCTTCTTGATTGTGGACGAGATGAAGAAACAGAAGAAGGAAGCCACATGAACATACCGTAGTTGGATAGACTACCGTATCCCACAGCCAGTCTAAAAGAAATTGAGTGGAATATTCATAGGGAATGACTTACTTTGGTCGTGTAATCCTGGATAGGGCGAATGTGCATGCTAGAGCAAGAATCATAAGAATGAGTATGCCAAGAAGGAAAGTAAGATGATCCTCCCTTATTTCTTCTGGATCAGGAAGATATGAAGGAGGATTATACTGAAGAGTAGAATGAGTAGAAGGAAGAGAACGAATGAACTGACACTTAGAATAAGTGTTCCATTAGAGTCATCATTCCACATATCAATTGTACATGGTGCAATCTACAATATCATTCTTCTTCTCTCATTGTTAATGGTTGAATGAACACATTTCTCATATCCTCATTCTCTATTCAGAATAACATAATTGCATTGGACCCTCATCCCATTCCCTTCCCCTTCCAATCCCTACCAACACAACCATAAATAACGATGCCTCCACTAAGATTTGTAGCTGGACAAGAAATGTCCTTTGAGAATGCCGACTAGATAGGACTGACCTGTTTGGAGTCATTTAAGAGTGAAATGAATTGACAACAAGCTCTTCTTGTCATGTTGAGAGGACGTACACAGATGTGCATGATGGGAGGGAATGGAATGAAGTCACTCAAATCAGGCTATTGTTGTGGGAGGAGACAGAAAGAAGATAGAATACACAAGGGAATGAAAGGGGAAGATATCCAGAGGGAATACATCCTTCATACAACAATCACATTCATCTTGTACCTCTCTTTGACTTGGAATGTGATCAATTGGATGAGGAAGAGACTGAAGGAAGGAGATTATGTACATTGTGGATATGGGAAGAGAAGTCACAAAGTGTTAAGAGAACACACGGAATGGAAGACAACAAATGGAGAGTAATGGGGAATGGGAACAACAAGAGAAGGTGAAAGAGAAGGAAAGAAGCAATGACATTCTCTCATGGATTCTGTCAGTACACACAACATGACACTTTTGGATGCCTAAGGTGAAAAGAGAGAAGATACGAGAAGAGAAGAGTGAGAAATTGACGGATGCATCCAATCCTTCTTCTCTTCAGGATATGTAGAAGAGAAGAGAAGTCATATTGAAGGAAAGATTGGAAGAAGCAATGACCGATGGTCAAAGGGAGACTTTAGAGAGAAGAAAAGAAGAAGAGAATAGATGGATGACTTGACTGAGACACAAAAGTCACTTCCTTGTCTCTACTTAAAACCTTCAAGTATCCATATGAGCTCTCAAATACTAATTGCCTTATTACCATTGCGGAAGTGAGGGATAGAACCGGATATTTTTTCACGGATGCCCAATTTCGACATCCGTCGTTTAAAATACGGTCGCCATGAAGAATTCGAATTTGTTTTTTTTCCTTCTCGTACTTTTCTTTTTTATCTTGATCGTTTGAGTTAATGTGCTTGATTTACACCCAGAAACCTTTCCTGAACTACGAAATAGATATGGTTAATTACAAATTCTGACCACCAGAGCTGCGCTTACCAATAAGTTACCAATTTTCAGTTGTGCAGTACATGTTAATTGAAAAGGAATCCTAATAATGGCAGACATCAAGGTTTGCGTGCTCTGTCTCGTATCAGCTCACGATGTTGTTCAGATAGTTCCTCTCGGTGCAGGTCAGGATGTCGGTCGATCATGCATCCTTGTATCTATGGGTGGAAAGAACATCATGTTGGATTGTGGAATGCATATGGGATTCCAGGATGATCGAAAGTTTCCAGATTTCTCGTAATTTGTAGCAGTAGGTTTACGTACCGTGTGTTCTTGAGCTACATCTGTGGTGGTGGTCGTCTGACAGACTATCTGGATTGTGTCATAATCTCTCACTTCCATCTCGATCATTGTGGAAGTTTACCCCACATGAGTGAAGTGGTTGGGTAGGGTTTTCCGTTATTCTTAAAGGTAAATATAGATTCTTACAGATATGATGGTCCCATTTACATGACGTACCCTACCAAAGCGATTGCTCCCGTCCTTTTAGTGTGTGAAGTTTTGTTCAATATTTCAGTTTTTCTTTATAGGAAGACTACCGTAAGGTGCAAACGGAATTCAAAGGAGACACCAACTTCTTCACTTCCAGTAATATTCGTGATTGCATCAAGAAGGTGCATCCACATTCGTTACAGTACTCTCAACAGTCTTTGATTTGCAGGTCATCGCTGTTAATCTGCATGAGACCGTTCACGTGGACGACAAACTTTCCATCCGGGCCTTTTATGCTGGTTTGTATCATTTGATATCAACATATAAGGGTATTTCTTCAGGCCACGTACTTGGGGCAGCAATGTTCGAAGTTCGAGTGGGAAAACAGAGCATACTGTATACAGGCATGTTCATTCATCCAGTAGAAGTATAAAGAATCATTCAGGAGATTTCAACATGACTCCTGATCGTCATTTGGGTGCTGCTCGTGTCATTCCAGGTCTCAAACCTGATATTCTCATTTCTGAGAGCACTTATGCCACTACCATTCGGTATTCATGTTGAGAGTTGTGATGGAAACAATAGATGTTGAGTGATTCGAAGAGAGCTCGTGAACGAGATTTCCTTAAGAAGGTGCATGATACAGTAATGAATGGAGGAAAGGTATCCAATGTTGAGTACAATCTTTCATTTGTCATTTCAGGTTCTCATTCCAGTTTTTGCTCTTGGTCGTGCACAGGAATTGTGTATTCTACTTGAATCATACTGGGAAAGACTTGATCTCAAAGTTCCCATTTATTTCTCTCAAGGACTGGCAGGAAAGGCAAATGCTGTGAGTCTCTTGAATACAGTATTCACAAGATGTTCATTATTACAGTATTATCGTCTGTTTATAAATTGGACAAATGAGAAGATTAGGAAGACGTGAGGTCCTCTTAACTTAATTTTAAATGAATTATTTGAGATTCGTTCATCGTAATATGTTCGACTTCAAGCACATTCGTCCTCTTCCTGATGTGGGAACAACAGAAATGCCAGGAGCCATGGTTCTCCTTTCCACTCCTGGTATATCTCATTGTGTTCCATTGTTGAATGATCACTCTCAGGAATGTTGCATGGTGGTCAATCTTTGCAAGTTTTCAAGAAATGGTGTGGAGATGTATGTTTCCCATTGTTTATGTTTTATTACAGTACCTTTAAGGCTCGTAACATGATCATTATGCCTGGTTACTGTGTGGCGGGTACTGTAGGGGCAAAAGTGATTGGAGGAATGAAGAACATTGAAATGGACGGAAGAAATGTTGGCCATTTGTATTTGTTTTGTTAATAGTGTTGTTTTGAGTATGAGATCAATCTTGGAGTGGAATACATGTCATTCTCTGCACATGCAGATGCTAAGGGAATCATGCAGGTATTATTTATCTTATTCATTCTCATTCATTCATTCAATCAGTTGATACGTGATTGTCAACCTCGAAATGTTATGTTTGTACACGGAGAAAAAGGAAAGATGGAATTCCTGAAGGAAAAAGTGGAGAAGGTACTGTAGAATGAAATGACAATACATGAATGTCTCTTGTAGGAATTCAGACTTAAAGTGTACATGCCTGCAAATGGAGAGACTGCATCGATTCCTGGTTGGTTATCCTCATCTTTCATAACTCATTTCATTCTTGAGGTGCCCTTCCTCTGAATATCGAAGTACCATCAGATGTTGTCACTCGAAGTATCTCTCTTGATCCAACTCCATCTAAGAGAAGTTGTCCATTCAGAGCAAGTGTCATCATGGACAAACAAGTATTGATTGATTCATCCTTCTCACTTCATTCTTCTCTTTCCAGACATCTTCATTGGAAGTTGTTTCTTGTGATACAGCTGCTCGTTCATTCTCATTCTCTCTTCATACAATCACTCATTCTGAACTTGTTTCACTCCATCGTCCACTTCAATGGGAAGATTTGGCTGTCAAACTGAGACAATCAACAGATCCAGAACTTCAACTGAAGAAAGTAGGAACATCTATCCTTATCTTATTGAATGACTCAATTACAGGATGGAATTGAAATGTTCGATGGAGATCTTTGTATTCTGGAAGTGAAGGTATTACATTCTTGTTGAATGATAAACAATGTAAATTGCAGGGTAAACGAAATGAGGTGGAATTGATATGGAGTGAGCACTTGGATTCTTGGCAGTCTGTAGTGGCAGATGTTATAAGGGAATCAGTGACTGTTAATTAAGAGAAGAGAAGAGGACATACGGGTGATGGATTATTGTATATACATTGATTGGTTGTAGTGATGTTCAAGTTGATTATTGTTACAAATAAAAAGTGAATGGAATGTCTTTATTATGCTTGAGTGGGTTTGAGTAGATGATGGTTAAAGCTTGGGACTGTGAGAAGGAATGGAAGGCAAAATGATACAGACAATGGATTCCCGTGTTTGGATGAGATATGAACAATATAATCACCAATAGAAGACTCTGAAAGAGATGATAATGAATGAAAATTGAATATTGATACCTTTTATCATTTGGAATATCATTCTTCCAAACAGGAATCCACTTTCTCAATCCTTTCCTGATTGTATCTCTTCTCTCTTCTCGTATTATCTTAATTCTCTTTCTCTCATTCATTCTTATTCATTCTCACTAATTCAGCCACATCAGCCATTCTTCTACTTCTTCCATCTTCATCTTCATTCAACTTATCTTTCTCCTCTTCTTGGAATAATCTCAATCTTTTCCCTTCTCCTTTCCTCTTCCCCTTCACTCACGTATGTAACTGTGGAGCCCTGTCCTTTCTCTTCATCTTCTTCCCTTCCTCATTCTTCTCTACTCTCAAATGTAATCTATCCTCATTCTTCCAGAATACATCTTCCTCTTCTTCAGCTGTAACTTCTATCCTTCTTTCATTCCTTCATTCTTCCTCACGTGGTTCTCCTCCTTGTAATTTGTCCACAATAGCAAACGAAACATTGATATTCCTTTCCAGAATGTATGCCAACTGAATAAGAATGGATTGTATTGATTATCTTCACTCACTTCAATATCATCATCATCTGTTCCAAATGGTCTCATTAGATCAAGTCCAACCTGAAATGGAATGGATCCATTCATTCACTTACAATCAACTATCACCTTGTACCATCCAACATAGAATAGGAATTGAACAACAGTGAAGAGAGGAAAGATAATGTCTACATCTTGGGAATCTGAGAACATGAATAGAAAGGAAGAATGAATGGAAGGAGACCTGATAGATGTTGACGACCAAATAGAGCAAAGAAGAAGAATCCATAAGTGGCAATGGCTGCAACCTGCAGAGGGAATGAAGAAGGGAAAGGGAATGGGAATACCTGAGTATATACAAGAGGGACACATACCCAATCATGACAGAATAGACGTCTACAATACAATATTGAATAGAGTAAGAGAAATGAAAAGACCTGAATGATACTCGAAAGTTCTTCAGTTCTCCCATGAAGTTGTTGAGTAATGCAACAGGCATGTCATGTTTAGAGTACTCAATCAACTCTTTCCCTCTCCCATTCCCTCCTCTTCCACTCACTTCCTCATACAGTATCTGTTGTGTCCAATGCATCGGAGTCATCCATCGTGTGTACGGACAACTCTCCTTATCCTCAATTCTTCCTTCTTCTTCCCTTTCTCTTCCCCTTCCTTACATTGAGTGATTGTAGTAGATTATATTCATTATGAGTGAGTAGTCCATGTGTGACAATATCCCTTACAGAGGGAAATACAGCCCTTATCTTATCTGAGATATCCCTCCATGCAAGGGCATAAGTGGCATTGATATAACGGGCAATTCTATGTCGAACCTCAATGAACTCTTTTCAATTGATTAAATATGAAAGGATGAATACCTTCCTCGATCGTTCATCATTTGCGCTCACTGCAATACACAAAAGGGAAAGAAGATCTTCAGGCCAATTGAGACATTCAAATTGTCTCCACCATCTAATAGAAGAGAATGAATGAAGAAGAAGTCTTCTCATACCTTGATACAACATTACTAACATAGAATCCTAATAGGAATGTGAGGGGAATGTTCTTAGTGTACACATCGAATTGCTTACACAAAGACTCGAATTGTATTCTGTAGAATGAGAATGAATATGAAATGGAATAGGTCTTTCACTTCAACCCTCCTGTTCCATCCTCATCCCACAAAGGAATCACAAATGTATACACAATACGAACAAGAAAGTATAGAATGAGAAAGACTGAAAGTTCCTTGTAAATGGATCTGAATGAATAGAATCAATTGTCATTCACAATGAATATTCACCTCCAGATTGATCCATACCATCGAAAGATAAGATGGAAGAATGCGCCACTGTATGAAATGGTCATTTCTGAATGGAAATATTTCCGGAGACACACATGAATCCCTTTCTTATCAGAATATTCTTATCAATTGAACTTCAACTCGAATGGAGGAAAGAGAACTGTAATATGTGAAGAGAAGTAATGAGAAGTTGGTTGACATAAGAGGAAGAATGAATCATTCCGGTGATTCTTCCATGTCTTTTCATCAAGAAAAGATACAATCAATGGGAAGGTTCATTGAAGAGAATCACAATTCACACGCATTTCATCTCCATTGAGAAGTGAAGACAGTCAAGGAGAAAAGTATCTGATTATAACACACGAATGAAGATGAATAGACACTTAACAAAGTGTTTCTGTGGTACACCCAAACCATTGGCTCTTCACCACTTTCCAATCCCTCATACAAACAAAAAGAGTGAAGATAGTGAAGGGAAGACTAATTGAGGGATAGTCTAGAGTGAAGGTATCTATTGGGACTCCATTTCCCATAGCAACTCAGAGATGAGTCACACAAACCATTCACAAGTGCTTTTCAACCCATATCAATGCACGAGGCCATCAATGTCTTCCCCTCACACAACGAAGAGAAATGTACAACACAACATCCAATTGGTACGAATGGACGATCTATGGGAATGGATATATTCATAGTCTATTGAGTAGTGCATCCAATCGACTGAATCCTTCCTTGACTCCTTCTCCACTCAATGCATTTGATGGTTGAAGATGCCACTGAATACTTCCCTACTGGTTACAGTATCCTCTATCAAACCTCTCTATTCAGCACAGTCGTTAGTCTCAATTCTTCCCTTATCTGATACAATGGGATATTCTCTGCCAGATCCATCTTATTGGCAAAGATGAGCAATTTGAATCCTGTAATTGTCACCTTCCCATTGAACAGGAGACTGTCCCAGGAAACATAAGAATCTTGTGTAGAAATTGAGCCGCTGTCTTCATTCTTTCCTTAAGATGAATCAACAACAAATACCAATGCCTCAAGTGGACACTTTCTGTTTGTCCCCAAGTAAAGAGTCTACCTCAACTTCAGCAAAGTAATGATTCCAGAAAGTGGAAAGTTGATCCGTTCCACCAATATCAAATATCTTATAGTTCGTTCCATTGAAGGGAACATTCTCAACGTTGAAGGCTGAATAATGGAGTGTCGCTAATGGAACGTTATTGACAGCCGTTGATTCCTAGCAATATAATTTCATTCCGAGCGGTTGTCGCAGCGAAGTGACAGCCGACCTCTAGGAATGAATTTAGACGGCTAGAAATGGACGGCTGTCAATAACGTCCAATTAGCGACTCTACGGAAGAATGAATGAGATAGAATGTTTGAGAATAGTAATGGTTACATTGTGTATGAAGAGGAACAGCTGCAGTATTCCAATTGAGAATCTGATAGAGAATGGTCGTTTTCCCACTTCCATCCAATCCCATCATTATAATCTTTCTCTTAATCTCAAACAATTACAACAAATAATGGAGATAAATGTTACTTTTCGTGATGATACCGTTTGTCCCATTGAAATTAAGAAATAAAAGCAGAAAAGACCTGTGGAGTGTTCATGTTCATTGCCATATGGAAGATAGTGAGTTGGTGAGAGATGAGTTGGAAGTGAGTCATTATGAAGAGATAACAGAGATGGAAAACAGATGGGGGAGCAAAGACATCTGACCGTTCATTTGGATGCACATTTAGCTCGCTTTCAACATTTTATCATTCCAGTGAACAAGAACAAAAGTCAACAATCAACAACGATTAACAATGAGTAACAAGAAGGAAGGAAATACCCGAATCTGCATAGGAAAAGATTAGTAACAAATTAATGGAATGGCTATTTTTGATGTCCTCTTGATCTCAGGAATCCAGTCTTATTCTTGAATTCACCATATAAGTCAACTGTCATTTGTGCCTGACGAGAGAGGGTAGAAGTAGTTGAAGGTTTGAGGAAGTAAGGAACAGAAGAGGATGAATGCTCAAATAGAATGAATTAATGAGAAAGAAGAGATACACTCACTTGATTGTCCATTATACATTGGGGAATGAGAATGTTCTGAGAACGAACAATGCAATCAACCTAAACTACCGATTGGTCATAGAATGACTACAGTATACCCAACATCCTTCAGTTTCTCCTTCTCAATAGGAGACAACAAGTACATGACTCGTTTGTCAATATCGATTCCTCGTATCTGAATGAATGATTGAGAAGGGAAAGGACTCATTGATGTACCAATGCAAGGGCGATAACCCTCAATGGAGGATTGTCTCTTTTCTGAATGACAATCCATGGAAGATGATCATTGTTCAGAAGACGACGAACATCCTGAATAGAAAGAATGAGACGGAAAGAGAAGGGACAATAACAGTCTTAGAAGGAGGGAAGGTATCCCATGAACAGAGACCAACAATCTGAATAGAAAGATATTAAGGGAAAGAGGAATAGAATCTGACTTGCATGTTGAGAGAAGCAAGAATGGAACGATCATGAAGGGCTGATAGCATATCGGGAATGACAATTGTCATATTCCTGTTGAATGAAATGAGAAGAGAAGATGAGGGGAACTGACTCAAGACTATTCCGAAGGGGAGGAACCTCACAAAGGGAAGAAATGGATAGATGAGAATGTGAAAGACACTCAAATGAACAATGAATGAGAAGGATAAAGAATGTCTACCTGAGAGAAGTATGAAGAGATTCTCATGTCTCTTAGAGTAGAGGCGGATGGACAAGTACTGAATAGAGAACAGTTGATGGTGTACTGTAACGAGTCATACCCATTCCTATTGACAAAGTTTTCTCTCCATACAACATTGATTTGTGAATGAGCCATGGCTGAGAAGTAGGCACCAACCTTGAATACTTCATATCAATCATCATTCCATCCACTCACATTGTATTCAGGGAAAGAATTGGAAGAAGCACAAGAGAGAATGAACTGAGGCTGCACTTTGTCCACTATTCCA
Organism: Diplogasteroides magnus; assembly: GCA_014805445.1. Classification (NCBI taxonomy): domain Eukaryota; kingdom Metazoa; phylum Nematoda; class Chromadorea; order Rhabditida; family Diplogasteroididae; genus Diplogasteroides; species Diplogasteroides magnus. The sequence continues at coordinate 57,209 of JACMIF010000036.1, read as the reverse complement.
TTCAAAAGATTCAATCCAATATCTGTACATGAACGATATCTCCTCTTTCCTTCTTCTACCGTACCTTTCACCCATCCCATCGTATTGACTACTACAATAGAATTACTTGGAGATCTATCAATGTGCTTCTCCCACAATCGGGTAAAACAGTTCATATATCTGTGCAATCCCAGAGTTAAACTGTCCTCTAAATGATATAATTTTACCTAATCTTGTCGTCCTTTGGAGAAACATCTCCTAAGAAATATGCCAATTCGAATGATGGAGACTGGTGACTGAAGGGTTGGTCTGAGAATGGCAATTGAGAAGAGAAAGAGAATGAGAAGAACATACCAAGTATATAGGATCGGATTGTGTGTAGTGATAGACAAGCAACAGGAGTGAATTCCGATTGACCAGGATCAGCATCCAAATAGTATATTGGACGATCATTTACACCCAATCTACACATCAAATCAAGGGTAATCATAGAAAGTGACCAACTCTTCGATTAATCGATTGACAATCATCTTAGACAGGGTTGACTTTCCCGTATTCTTTCCACCAGCCAATACAATATGTACTCGCTTATCTATGGATTAGATACACTTAACGAGAAGAAATGATTTGTTACTTGAGAGATTGTTGGTTGTCATATGTATCATTCGTTCCATTCCATTTATGCTGTCTTCAGTGTATAAAGGTAAAGGTTCAGTAGTCTGATTCTTAAATTGATCATTCTTAGAGGGAAAGGAATGGATAGGGAATCATTACCGTAAGACAGCAAAATGGAGTGGAAGTGAAAGAAGCGACGGGAGTACACAATGAATGAGAAGGAAGAGTAAGGAAATCCTGAAGGAAAAGAATCAAACAATAAATGGAGGATAGACTGACATCACATATTGAATGGACAACTCGTGCAGACAGAGATGGCTTCTTTGACACGAGAAGAATGGCATATGTGAAGATTGGAGGAGACAGATAGGCAGCCACTCCATCCACGTACTTAGTTATCTGTTAAGAGATTAAAATAAAGATAATAGATGAATAGGATACGTCTTTGACTCTCTTGATAATCTTGTTCTTGTCCAGTGAAGTCAGTTCCCCTGTTGATACAATGGATGCCTGTATGACAAAGACATTTCCCCTCATTCAACTCTATCACTAACTGATTTTCCTTGTCTGAATGGAGTCACAACTACAGTCCAATTACTTTTGTCCAGCTTCTTCTCTGTGATTACAGTATTCTCGATCTGGGAAATATAGTCTCAAATAGAGAAGAGAATTATTTTCTCTCACTCTCACTGATCCAATAATTGATTGAACCTTGAACATTCCGTACATATGTCTTGTCTCATTGTTCTTTATGACAATTACGAATTCCTGTTCTTCCAACGCAGGAAAAACTCCAGGTACAGAAGTCCTGAAGATTACTGTAACCAGTCACGACTAAAGTACTCTAAGGTCACCTCGGTGGAGCCATGTCGCTCCTTCCTTTTGTAAAGTCTACTGCCATCACTAAGACGAACAAAAAGAGAGTATAAGAGATTGCCATTGTGGCACTACTTGATAAGAAAAGATATCGTTCACAGCTCGAAACTGGTACAGTTAAATCAAATGAAACATGAAATAACGAATTAAATTCATTATTATATCTTGCTTTATCACACATACAATCACTTTCGATTGTGAATTTTGACTAAACATAAAAAGTGTACATTTTACTGGAATTCCTTCAATTCTGCTACAACTTCCTTGAAGGAAGGACGTTCATGTCGATCATGAAGAGAACAAAGAAGACCAAGAGACCACACAATACAGTATACCCTTCTCTCAGCCTCTCAAATACAATTGTTAGAGGGAATGAATACCATAAACCCATACCGTTTTCTTCTCCAATTGGAGTTCGCTTATCACTGAAATCGTCAAATAGAGTTCTTGCGTGCCATGAACGGAAAGATCCTGAGAAGATAATTGAATGAACTAAAAGAAAGGGAAATAACCATCAGATTCCCTTATTTTGATGTTCTTCTTAGCATTGATTCCAGCACAAAAATCAACAAGAGAAGAAGGTTGACGAGTATCTGAGAATGCACGAAGACCTCAAAGGAAAGAATAAACTACATTGAACATCTCCCTTCACCTGTTGCTATCTCGAGAAGAACAACTCCAAATGAATAAACATCCAATTTAGTGGTGAGAATCTTTGAGTTAATGAACTCAGGAGGAAGATATGCAAGAGTTCCTTTGATATGAGAAGCTATCAATACACATTTATCCTCTACGTCCATTTCTGTCTTAAATAATTGAGTAGTGAATGGAAAAGACAATTCAAATGAACCTTTCCTTCCCTACTCAATCCAAAATCTCCCAGTTTTGGTTCGAGATGTCTATAGATGAAGGAATATTGTATTAAACGGAATGATTAGATACTTGTCTAGTAGAATATTTGCAGTCTTGACATCTCCATGAATGAGGGGAGTTCGAGATATTGAATGGAGAAAGTGAAGGGCCATTGCTAAACAAGAATGACCTTAACACTCAAGGGAACACCTACCTGATCCTCTTGCTATCACTGCCTTCTGCATCCACGACAACGGGGGAGTTGCTCTCTGAGACAAAGAATACTCAACTACCGTATCCCCTCATCCACTCAACTCCATCTACTGTATCCCTAACCCGCTCAACTCAAATCTACAGTATCCCTCACCTTGCATTGTAATCTGTCTTCGAGTGAACCATTGGCCATGAATTGGTAAACGAGACATGGTTCTGGTCCATCCAATGAGTATGCATAAACAGGTAGAATGTTGTCGTGTCTCATAACGGGTCACTCATTCCTTCCAATTGTAAACAATCTTACCTGTATAGTGCCAATGTGTTCAATTCTTGCAGACTTTGTCTCAATCTTTCCTTTTCAAGTTTTTGTGACTTTTCACCCAAAGAAGTTAATCGTTTAACAGCCACCTAATGCATTCAATTGAATAAGAAACACGAAAGGCATACTTGAGTCTGCTTCCATTCTCCTTTATATACAACACCGTACCCTCCTTTACCAATAATGCGATCATTGGAAAATTCGTCTGTTGCCACCTCGAAGAAAATGACTAGGAAGATATGCATAGAGATATTACCAGAAGTTCGCTGTAGGTGACAGCAGGAGTATTCTTCATACCAGAAAAGAAACTTGAATCTTCCGATTCCATTCTGAAAGAAGAAAACTATCGTAAGGATTGTGTGTGAACATACGAAGATTGACTAGTGGATGGGATAATAGAAGAAGTGTCCACTTTGGATGTTCCTACATGACTTGTACCATTGGTTGCACCTCCCTTCAACACAATAACATTAGTCACATATATCATTCACTTACTGCAATCGCAGTACTTCTTGCATTTGAAGGTGTTCCCTGTGTTGCAAGATGAGAACTTCCGCCTTAAATCTCCCAATATCATCGATTACTGTATGTCAATCTCACCTGTAAGAGTTGTTCTACCTGATGAATGAGGTCTCGGCTTTGTTCCGGTAACTGAAGGTGCACACAATTCTTCCAAGTAATGGAAATGGGAATCCACTGAAATATGAACCAATATTGGAGAAGTAGCAAGATAAAGGAAATACCTTCATTGCGCATGAGTTGCATGCAGCGGACAAGTCTCGTTATTGCGAATAGATTATACAGATCAACTATTGAATAACCCTGAAAACAAAATAAATGAAAAGGTTCCGAGACTGTCCCTCAACCTTACTTGCCCAAACTCGAAGTAACAAATAAGAAGGACTGTTTCCGCCTTCACGATACCTGCGGCAACCTTCAATGTCCACAGCAGAAATATCCGGCATTTGTGAAGCTGTAGTAGACACAATTCGCATACAATTAAAATGCTATTCACACCTATTTCTGCCCATAAATCACCTACATCAAGAATCTTCGTTAGAGAACTGGTCAGTTCATGAGACATCTGAAATATCGACGTCCAATCCGACATTGACACATGATAGAACCATATGAATAAGAGGTGACTGCTTCCGGAGAGCTTCCAATTTCTCAGGATCGGGAATAACCATCTTGGTATAATTTCTACAAATAAATAGCAAGGAATCAAACCATTAGTTCTCCCAGAAACAACAAGAACAAAAAATTAAAGCGACCGAGCTGGCATTTAGTTCCGGATTTGGCAACTTGCCATTTTCACGCCCGTAATATATTTACCGGTTCTCTTGTGAGATTCTTTCTGAATTATTCTGTTTTTCGTCTTACTTTAGTCGTTTTCCATCATTTTCTTTTCATGAGGTGGAAATTTGAGCTGAATAACCATGTATCGTTAGCGTTTGCCTCATTCGTCGCTTCTGATGCGACGGATTCTTTGTTTCAGACTAGTAAATGGCAAAGGCAAAGGCTCAGAAAACGGTAGACGAAGCTTCATCATCTTCTGCTGCTGCACCAGTGAAGAAGCCTGCTGCTAAGAAGAAGCGAGTCAAGAAGACACGTATTAACGATGACTATGGTATGTTCCATTTGCAAATCCTTTAATGATTCATTGTGCAGAGGAGAGCAAAACACTCTCATCTCGACTACAACAAAAGTTTTCAAAGGGAAGAAAGCATGAACAAGAAACTGCCGTTCTAAGAGTTTGTTACTTAACCATACAATTTTGAATAGCTAGTTCTGTTCCGTAATGGCGATACTCATATACATGGTGCAAATACATGTTCGCTTCGTTTACAGACTGTAAAAATGGGACAAGTCAAGATCGTCCACCCTGATGCATATGAAAACATAATTGAACGTGCGGAAGAATTACAGACTAATAAAATGTATCAGGTATGTTCTGCTGCCTCAATTATCCATTACTATTTTCAAATGTGAACAATGCATGGATTTGTTCCTTTTCAGATCGAATTTCGACAGGATATCGTTCAATCTTATTGGAAATGTGCTTTTTGTGGAATGAGAAGTGGTCGTGAGCCAATGGGAGATCTCTTCGGTCCTTATTACGTCCAGGTTACACACATATAATGACAACTGTATGTATTATCAGGTGAATCTTGATGGTACGTGGCCACACTTCTTAGCAAAGAAGCCTGTAAAGGTAGACTTGTATTGTTCTGTTGTGTAATGATGTTATATTAGTCATCCTCAAAGTCTCCTCCAGTGACAATTGATGTATGGCTACATGGAGATTGTGCATTATGGGCACCAGATGTACACATGCAGGTTGATTGTTACACCATTCATTCATATCATTCATTCAAGGGAAACATTGTAGCTAATCTAGATGAGAAGATGCCTGTATTCTGGGGACAGGTAAGAGAATGAAAGAGTGAGTGATTATGATCTCATTCTCAGTTGTGTCTACTCTGTCACATGATGGGAGCCTCTATTGGAGTGAATGGAGGACACATCCACTATCCTTGTGCACTCAAAAATGGATACAGACTCAATAATAAGACTCTCACCTGTTCACCCACTCTACCTTCAACTGTCTCTTGATGTATCTACGAAACACGGGTCAATTCTTGTACAGTAGTCATTTATTCACCATTGTCTTTGTAGACAGATTTGCATTGATTGTCGTGTCTGAAGTAACTTGTCATGATGCTATATAAAGATTAATAAAGTGAAGAAGACGTAAAAGAATGAAACATAAGATCAAAGTCCTGAGTGAATGTTTCTTATCTTGTTGATGAGATGACTTGATGGACATCATTACTTGGTAGTATATCCTGTACTCTCTTCATCCCTCACACTCTATCATCCTTTATTTCACTGCCATAGTGTCTTATCTTTGATTGGCACGACTTTCAATCCTCCAGGATTGACACTTTTTCTCTAATAAAGGGCCCCCTCACCTTCCTCTAATCATTCCTTCAGGATGCGTTTCCTCCTGTTGTGTGTCCTTGTGGCCACAGCAGTCTTTGCTGTCCACAATCCATCTTCTCGTCTCTAGAATGACCAACCACTCGAGTCTTCCCTCAACATTAACAACTTCAAGACTGGAGTAGAATACAGATTCCACTACGATGTCCAGGTATGCATCCATCTACCGTATCCCTTCTACAGTATACTTGATTCAGATCACATCTGGTCTTCCAATTCCTGGATCCGATCATGCCCTCACCCGTGGACAAGCCCTTGTCTCTCTTGTATTCCAAGATGATCACACTGCTCTTCTTCAACTGCAGGTTTGTCTCTTCCCCCAATCTCTCCATAATGTATCCTCTCTTCAGAAGGTCCGATCTGCTTCCATCCAGAAGCAACTGGAAGAACCCAAGGAGATGCAGCCATTTGAATTGGCGGAGGAAATTGAATACAACGAGGTACAGTATACCACGTTGTCCCTTCATTCATTCTTCCCTTCAGGAACACCTTCGTCTTCCTCTTCGTTTCCGTTATGAACGTGGACTCGTTTCCGACCTTGAATTCGATCGTGAGGATCAGCCCTGGTCAACAAATGTGAAGAGAGCAATTCTGAATCTCCTTCAGGTAATCATATCATAAAATGACTCTATTCATACTTGTTATACAGGTCAATCTGGCAAAGAAGAACATGGAACAGTCAACAGACAGACACGAATCATTCTCATACAATGAAGCCGCATACTTCCGTGCTCCTGAGGTCAGTACATTCCATTCAACCCCATTTCCTCACCATCTTCTCCTCAGACAACTCTAGAGGGTGAATGTGCAGTCGAGTACACCGTCCTTCCCTCAAAGGAGAACACTCTCATCACCAAGTCCATCAACTTCGAGAACTGTTCCACGAGAGTGGGAATGCGTCACAACTTCCGATTCGGAGATGACTGTCCTTCATGTCAGAACAAGTACTCTGGAGAAGAGAGGAACATTGAATCGCAGACTGTCATCAACTACCGTATCTCTTCATCCTCCCCCTCTTCATTCGTCATCATGGAGGTTCAACTTCGTTCATCCTACGTCTATTCCCCCATGAATGAGAAGGAGACATTCTTCAACACATTCGTCAATTCGAAGCTCATCCTGATTGAAGTTCTCAACGAGAAGACTCGCCTGTCTGAACCAAAGTCTGAGGAGAAGGAATCACTTCTGTACTCTCTTCAATGGGCAAAGGATGTGGAGAGATTTGTGACTGAAGGAGATGATACTTCATACCCAAGGAATGGATACACTTCAATGCAGAACAAACCAGAGATTGTTGGAAGACTTGTGAAGGGAATTATGATGAAGAGTGAAAAGGAAGAGAATGGAATTGAATTGACTGCCACACACGACTTCTCTCGATTGGTCAATGTACTCGGAATGACAACAATTGACGATGAACTTTGTCGTATTCACAAAAAAGTGTGAGGTAAGAAAGAAAGAAGAAGATGAGAAGAGACAAGGATCGACGAGGATGAGGTTGACTCCTGATGCAGTCAATTATGAGTCTGAGTCATGCCACTTCTTCTGGACTTGCAATGGTGATCACATCAAAGATGCCCACTAAAGTACAGAGCGCAGAGACTTCTTCGTGATTCTCGTCACAAGACTCTTTCTCTTGAGAAGTACAATGAGAACTTCTCTGAGACAATGACTATTCCATCCACTTGCATTGTCTATTGAGAGTATCCAATGATTGTAGTAGTTTCACTTGAATAGTCACACATAAAGTCTTCGAGTGAAACAATTCATTGCACAACGAACATGAATGAGGGCAAGTTTATTGGATGAGCTCTCCATTTCTGGTGATCTGTCCGAATCTGTCCGGTCTGTTGATTATGACATACTTCTCTGCATCTGGAGTCGATCTATGAATGATGAGAGGTCCTCGAGAGAAGGGATTACTGTAGAAGGAAGGGGAAGAATAGAGAGAAGAGTCGACGAAGGATGAAGTGAATGGTGAAGAGATCCATTGACTAAATTGGAAATGATTGGATGGAAGGGAAAGGAAGACTCACCATGAAACAATTGAGAAGATGAAGTAGAGAATGAAGATGAATCTGAACATTGAATAGAAAGGGAATGAAAATACTATCAAGGGACAGTTTATATATGAAGATGGAAACAGATTAGTGACCACTACTGACCATACTCTCATTCAATTCATCTCTCCATCTTACATTCAGTCTCTATCACTCATTCCTTCATTTCGTTACAGTAGTATTTGATGACAAGTGACCGTTCTCATTTTCTCTTTTCTCTCTTCACTTTCTTTCATTCACTCAGCTGGATATACTTTCAGTTCATTCCTTCACAGTTTTACGCAATTGCATCGTTCCAAGGAAAGAAGCAATGAACATAACAACTAAAACAGTACATCAAGGCTCACAATCACTCTTTTAAGAATTCTATTTATAAATCTACAGCATTTATCTGGACAAGATACCCATGAGTTCCTATCAAGTACCTACATATACACATTTGTTCCTTACTAGATAGTAGATACACAATCCGATAATATGATTGGTGGAGTGATCTCATGTTAATGTTCCTTCCACTCGCCTTCTCTTCCATTTCTTTCCTTGTAATGCAGTACTCAATCAGTTGTGCCGCACCCTTTCGTGCCGGAACCGATGAAGGAATGAGTGATAGAGACTGAATGTAAGATGGAGCGATGAATTGAATGAGAGTATGGTCAGTAGTGGTCACTAATCTGTTTCCATCTTCATATATAAACTGTCCCTTGATAGTATTTTCATTCCCTTTCTATTCAATGTTCAGATTCATCGTCATTCTCTACTTCATCTTCTCAATTGTTTCATGGTGAGTCTTCCTTTCCTTCCATCCAATCATTTCCAATTTAGTCAATGGATCTCTTCACCATTCACTAAATCCTTCGTCGACTCTTCTCTCTATTCTTCCCTTTCCTTCTACAGTAATCCCTTCTCTCGAGGACCTCTCATCATTCATAGATCGACTCCAGATGCAGAGAAGTATGTCATAATCAACAGACCGGAGAGATTCGGACAGATCACCACAAATGGAGAGCTCATCCAATAAACTTGCCCTCATTCAGGTGTCCTATGTGCAATGATAAACATTGATATCAGATTACGATAGTGATTTCCCTTTTCTGACGTTGCAAACATGACCGCTTGGCGCAATGGTAGCGCGTTCGACTCCAGATCGAAAGGTTGGGCGTTCGATCCGCTCAGTGGTCAAAAGATTTTTGTTTTTCTACACTAATGTTGGATAAAACATGAAGTGAAAATAGTGATTATTTGTATTGTATGTTGGTTGAATAGATGAAAAGCTGAGAGTGATAGCGAGTGTCAAAATATTTGGGGGTTTGTGTGAGTGGAAGAATATGAGAGAGAGAAAGAGAGATAATAGAAAGTATGAGAGAGTAGAGATAGAAAGGGAGGACCAGATCAGACCTCATCCCATCAATCAACTATCTTGGCCCTATCCATCAGTCCTCACTCTTCTCTTTCCCTCTATCACTACATACCCTTCCCTCTCTCACTCATTTACTGTTTGAGACATGAAGACTCTTATGACATGTATCCTTTCAATACCTACTGTTATGTCACTACTCGATGTTGCTTGGTGGTCAGTCCCTTTCCTCTTTCCCCTTCTAATACTCTATTCAGGTCATCAGTGGCACAATTGAATATGAATATAATGTTGTCATCATCTGGTAGTAGACCATCCTGTCCTCAATTGGAAGGATTGAGTAAGGGACAGTCTCATATGTGTGAAATCTTCCAAGTCAGTCCTTTCCCCATTCCTTTCCATTCATTCCCTTATAGGATCATATGCCAGCTGTTGGTGCTGGGGCCTTCAATGCAATTCAGGTTGATATCCTATCATTGAGACTCTCTGTCTAATCCCATTGGCATACATTCTGTCTTCCTTTCCTCTTACAATCTTATCATTCTCATGCATAGATACCATACAATCATTTCCCTTTGCAGGAATGTCAATTCCAATTTCTTAATCGTAGATGGAATTGTTCAACTCCAACCAATTCTCCCCATTTCGGTCCCGTTCACAAAAAGGGTAAGGGTGACCTTGTCTGTTATTGGACAGTCGGGACTCTTAAGGGACAAAGGAGGCTGCCTTCACATATTCCATTCTATCTGCTGGTGTAGCACATGAAGTAGGAAGAAGATGTAAACAAGGTCAGTCCCATTCCATTCTCCCATTTAAACCTTTCACAGGACTCCTTTCCTCTTGTGGATGTTCTGATGATCCTCGACCAAAGAATATTCAAGAGGATTGGGCATGGACTGGATGTGGAGATAATGTACAATATGGATACAAGTTTGCAAGGTTTGTTATATTGAGAGGGAGGAAAGAGGAATTGAATATACAGAGACTTCATTGATGTTCGAGAGAAGGAACCAGATCCAAAAAGAAGTTCTGGAGATGGAAGAGCACTTGTTAATAGAAGAAACAATGAAGCTGGAAGAAGGGTTAGGTCATTCAATTAATCATTTCAATAAAGGAATTCAGCTTCTGAAGAAGAATAGCAAAGCAAAGTGTAAGTGTCATGGAGTAAGTGGATCGTGTAATCTGAGAACTTGTTGGATGCAACTGCCATCTATGAGAAATATGGGAGAACTACTAATCAAGAAGTATAATACAGCAAAGAGAGTAGTGGTTAGTGAATCAAGGAAAGAAGGATCAAGATAATGGATATAGATCAATTCAAGAGGAAGAATGCAGTTAACTACTACTGAAACTGAACGAGCTACAAGGAAAACAAGGGCATATCCAACTGGTAAGATAACAATACGAGAGTTGATTACAATAATCTGTTGAGATCTTGTCTATCTGGACGATTCCCCTGATTACTGTAGATATGACAGAGATCAAGGAACACTAGGAACAACAGGAAGATCCTGCAGGTAGAGTACATACAGTATCCCGATTGAATGAGAGATACAGTAAACACTCTGGAGGAGCTGATGACTGTAATACATTGTGTTGTGGAAGGGGCTACAATGAACAGACATTACAAGTCAAGACAAAGTGCAAGTGAGTCCTGTCTTCTAAGGTTTCTAAATCAATCAGCAAAATCATTTCTCATTCTCTGCGGAGCGGTTGTTTATCGCTCGTATAGATAGCCGCTCCAGGGGGAATGGAAGAATCAGAAATGAATTTGACTTTTGGTTTAGAAACCCTTCTATCTTATTCCTTTTGTATTCCTTCGTTTAGTTGCAAATTCGAGTGGTGCTGCCAAGTTGTGTGTGAGACATGCTACAACACAACACATTTGTTCACCTGCAAATGACCAATAGTGTCTATTTACATCTATTATTCTTTCTTTATCACAATGCAGTTCAAATAGCAACTGTTATAATTGTATGAACTCCTTTTTCTTTTGTGTGCCATCATTGTGCATTCCATATCATTCAACTCTCAGCTATTCTTCCTATTTGTAATTATCTTGTTGGAGCATTGCTTCTTGTCATTGTACACAGTACAGCTTTACTTATTCATCCCCTGTTCTTCCTCAAAAGAGTTTCACTCTTTCATTTCATCTGCCTCTTCCTGCTTGCATACTTCATATTACACTTCGTTCACAGCTTCCACTGGTCCTTGACTCGTTCTCACTCACAATCCTGTCTAATTTCAAAAGCAGATAAAAAAGATTAAAGGTTTTAAAGGCGTCTCCATTTTTTTGAATTTACCAGAACGCGCCAACATGCGTCGCTAGCGCACATGCATATTCCGTATGACGCGTTTGTTGTTTTTCAAATAGTTGTTTTTAGACGTCTAGAAGACGCCCTTTAAAGTTGTTCCTCGCTAAAATTTTCTTAATAGGAAGAATTTTTTGTTATTATATTATTACAGGGTCAGCTTCACTAGTCGCCAGCTTTCTATTTGAATAGCTTGACTCACATGACATCTATTCAAGGGCAGAATAACCCTACGGTGAATATATGCAATGATATTAGTATTATTTTATTTCGTTTTGTTATTTGTACGTATAGGAATGGTGGTTTTGCAGACGAGGGAAGGGAGTTCAGACTGTGCTGTGCCTGGTAAAGACGCTAATGTTTGCATCACTCAACGTTCGCCCGTGGAGGGAAGGAGTGCACCACACTCACAGGTACAACTATTACTTTTCATTTTATCTGCATATTGAATTCACAAATAAGGCAATATTAATGCTTATATTTTGAGGAAGCAGCTTCTCCGTCACAAGATGCGAAAACTGGAGAAGGAGAAGACGGAGGGCCAATCTTCCGATTCTCAACTGAAATGGCAAATGAAGCATTCCTTCGAGTAAGACTCTATAGACACTTCATAGGTTACCATATTAATGTATTTAGTGCATTTTTCATTCTTCTAATCCATGTGGTGTGGTTATCTCGAACGTAGATAGTCTACTTGAGACAACTGCATCACAGAGATTAGACGAATGGCAAATACACTAACATGTAAATATGCTGAGAAAGGAACAGTAGGAGATGCGGCTAAATAAGGGGCTAAATTCCCGAATACTTTAAATTTTACTTACCGTAGTATAAATGGATGTGTTGCAGGTAGAAATGGGAGTTTTCGATGATATAATAGCATGGCATCATGCACATGCGGATGAATGGTTCTCGAGGAGAAACTCCAATCAAAAAGGGTATCTTGAATCATATTCATTGTTTTTTTTATAATTTTGTATTTGGTCACAATCTTGCTTTTAAAATGCTCTCTTTACTCTGTTGTTTTCTTTGGCGCCTGGTCGGATTCATTTATGTGATGTATGGTTCCATTTATGACATTTCATATTATCAGAAGCCGAAAACGAAAGGCAGAAGACGAATTGGAACCAGAAGTAAAAAGGCTGATTCAAGATGCTGTTGACTGCTCTCCTGTCAATATTCCTCACCAAGGTTTGATCATTTCTGTTACCTTGGTTTCATCGGATAACGGGGAAAAGAAATGTTCGCTACAAGAAGTGGGTGGTAGTAGTCAATCCCGTTGGATTCCATTTCACTTTACGAATCGACTTCAGAGTCGCCTAAGGCTGTTCCTACAATGGACAATCCCCTTAGAAGAATGGAACTTATGACGAATTCTCCTGTCTTCGATCCTCTTCCGATTACTGTAAGTACTGCCACTACAATGGACATCATTGAGACTTTTGTATCATTAGACACAACCTCGCAAGATATCAAAGAGTGAGAAGATTGGACATAAAGCAATGGATGGTTCGATTCCTCATTGTTCTCCTCTACCTACAGTATCTTCTCCTATTCATTCTCCTTCATTTGCTCCTATTCCTTCATTCCCTGGTCGTCCTATCATGGTCCCTCCTCATATGTCTCCTGCCTTTCAACCTCTCACAGCTTCTCCTCTTGCATCTCCTTCTCATCCTTTTCCTCCTCTTCATCCAATGTATCCTCATCCTTATTCCATTCCACATGGCCTTCCTCCAATGTCTCATCCAGGAATGCCAATGCATTTTCATCCAATGTTTCCCCCAATGTCAGTTCCTTCTCATTTCCCTCCTCCTTTTCCTTCTATGCAAAGATAACTTGTACATTCAATGGTTGTACATACATTATTCCATTACCGGTCCTTGTTAGGTGACGATTCAAACTAGGCACATAATATATTCGTTGCCAAGATTCACCAGTACGAAACAATGTATGTTTCATTCAGATTTTAATATTGATATTGTGCAACTACGTAGTGAGAACATAAATAGATTTATATTGATGATGATCCATTTGATATATGTATCCATCTCTATATAACCTCTTATCTCATACAGATTATGTAAAATGACAAGTATCGCAACCTTGTTATGCTATGGCAGATGGCTATTATTAGTAGAACTAAGACATTTGGCTTGAAATGAGACATTGGAAGACAACGGGAGACTAGAAGAAGCACAAGTAACAACGGAAGGAAACCCGAAAGGAGAAACTGTAGATGGAAGGAATGTTAAGGGGAAAAGTGAACAAAGAGATCATTCCTACCAAATATGCGCCCTAATGAATAAATTATGAAGGATTCTGTGCTTTGAGACGAATGAAACAAGATTGACATACACGAACAGGACGAGAAATCTTCATGTGAGTGATGTGAGACTCGAATCGACTACATCTGAAGAGAGAGAGAGAGAGGGGAAGGGAAGGGAAGACTCACTTTGCACAGAAGATTTGACCACAATTCCTACAATGATGTTTACGATCAGCAATGGAGAAGTTATGTTGACATTGAGTACATCTGAATAGAAAGGAGAATTAGTGAAGAATGAATAGAATAACCTTTGTCTTGCAACATCTTGTACCCAATGATCTGCCCTTCCACCATTCTCTTCTCCCATCTTCCATTCCCATACTCTTCCTACTCCATCTCCAATGAATAATGATCGATGATCTCTGAATGATCTCTTTCCCTTTCCTTTCCTTCTCCTCTCACTTCGATGGTACAATGGCTGTTATGGGTGCAGGTTGAGCATTGTCTATACGTGCAAATGCTGTATGAGTAGTGAGTGAAGCACGTTGAATGAGGACACGAACATATCGATCCGAGAATGAAGTATCTCCTGGGAAGAGTCAAGAGTACTGTAGCAGTGAGTACTCACCCTTGTCATCATTGTCCTTAGGTAGAGGACTAGCAGGAGGATCAGGTGAATGACTTGTACTACTTGCTGTCTCACTTCCTCCTCCAACTTTCAATCTTCTTCTTTGTCTTTCCAATCGAGAATGAACACTACTAACAGAAGAAGTAGTTCTGTAATTCAAGTCAATCAATATCTTCTCCTTTCCTTTCACTCACTTCTTTCCTTCCAATCTTGGTTTCTCTACACTTCCGTCATTCTCTACCACAAGACATGAGAATACAGATACAACTCCATCTGATGTTCCTACTAGAATGACATTGTCTGCATCCCATTCATTCATCTGAAATCAATCAATTCTCTTCCTTCATATACAGTATCCTACAGTAGAGAATGCAAGAGTGAGTATCATATGGGGAGTCTCTGCAGGACCTCCCTCCCCTGTACGAATAGTAGCCAGTAGATCTCCATTTATAGACCATAGGAAGAGTTGCATGGAGGAAGCAGTGGCAATATCACCCTGAATGGAATGAAGTCAATGGAAGAGAAGGAAAGGACTGACAGTCGAATCATTGACTGCAAGGGCTGAGATTGGAGATGGATGATATGAGAGTTGACGAATAAGGGAAAGATCTGAGAGATGCCAAAGGATGGCAGAACAATCACGAGATGCAGATACAACTAGATTATGGGATGAAGAGACAACCTGAATAGGAAAGGGATCAAGGAGTAAGAGGGAGAGGGACTGACTATACAAGTGACTGCATCTGAATGGGCATCCAATGTCTTGATTCTCTTCAATTTCCAATCTCTTCTTTCCATACTCCATACAGAAACACTCCCATCAGATGAACCAACGAATAGTGATCTAAGAGATCATTCTCTTATTCATTCTATTGTCCTTCTTACCTTTCATCTCCACATGCAGCACATGTCAATTCACATGTATCATTCAATTCAAGAATACATGTAGACTAAAAGGACAATTAGAATACAAGAGATTGAGTCAAACCTTCTCTGAATCAACATTTCCAATACGAATTGATCTATCAGGGAATGCCCATGCAAGATATTTGCATGTTCCAATGAATAGTCTTCCCTGAATGTCAGTCCTTCCCTTCTCTTCCCTTCTACTCTCTTACTTGTTCCAATGCTTGTACAACTCCTTTTTCTGTTTGTTGAAGACATCCAATAGCAGATCGCAGTTCTGAATCATCATTGTATTGAATGAAAGAGTGAATACCGTACCCTTGATGGGTGCAACTGGTGGTTTGACACTGTGAAGAGTATGGTAAAATACTCTATTCGTTGTCACTCCAGGAATACTCGAATACGATAAATCAAGTGAATTATTAACCTAAAAAACAATATAGATTGTCTATTGTTCACATTCCCTTACCTTCTTCTGTGGATGAGGTTTCTTGAATAGTTGAGTTGGGATCTGTCCAAAGTTGTTGACGAAACCAATGGTAGCATTCCTTCAAATGAATATAATCAAATGTAATTGTGTCACTTTTTCACCTTGTAAGTGGATCGTCAATTGATTCAAAGTCTACATTTCCTTCATAGAAAAGATGATGAAAGAGATTATTGGCCTGTAATGGACATTCAACAACAATCAATAGTTGAATGTACCGTACCTGTATTGCCTGTTCTCCATTCTGTTTATATCCAAACACGAGATCGATCCATTCATGTATATGTGAACTCACCTGAATGATTCCCCTTCCCTTTCCTTCCATTCCATTCTCTCACATAATCACTCTCCAATGCCATTCGATGAAATCGAATGAATTCCCTTGGATCCTCTTTTGCCCAAGGAGGAAGTACAACATCATCCAATGATACTCCACTCTGTTTTGTACCAAGATCAAATCTGAATACACAATCAATGAGTACAAGAGAATACAAATGATACTTGTTATCATTGAGGAACATATCTGGAAGAGTAAAGAACTCGGGAATTAGTTCCTTCACATCAGCCATGTTATTCTTTGAGGCAGACAACCATGCATCTCCAATTGAATGGAACATTCGATCAGCCAGATCAAAGTGACCACCCTGAATAGAGAATGATCCTGAAGGGAATGAGGGATACGGTAAGAGACCTGGAGGGAGAGGAACTGTTGAGTGAATGGTTCCAATCTCACGAGATATGATACAACAATCATTGCACTGGAGTAATGAGTACCGTACATGTAAGGGGGAGTTTCTCCCGTTGGATCATCCCATTCATGATATCTGAATGAGATTAATAGTAGTAAGATGAAAGAGTGAATACCTCTTGAGGAATTGTTCCAATCGTTCTTTATTCTGTGCTCCCATTGGTTTAGAGAAATCTCTGAATGAAGATGGTCGAGTGAGATCAAGAGTGGACGAAGAATAGTCTGCCAACACCTAAATCAATCTCCTTTATAGGAATCAAAATGAAATCCAACCCAAGGGAATACAGGATACTGTGAGAGGTCATTGTAACTTCTACCAGCAAGAGTATTCAAATGCATTATGTATTGGAAATTGGAGATTTGTCCATTGAGCCATCGTTGAGTGACTGATTGTTGACCTGGGGGATACTGTAATAGAAAAATGAGAAAGGGAAAGGATACCAATAAGTGAATTGATGAGAAGTGTCCTTCCACTTTGTTCCATTGCCATATTGGCCTTTTGTCCTCCAACTGATTCTGTCCCTCCACTTGTCAGTCCTTTGGCCATGGATAGTAATCTACAGTATGACATTGAGTACTGTAGGATAGGATGAAGACTGACTTATCGTATACTCTATCCCTCATTCTCTTTGGGAATGCAAGTAGATAGTTCCTTCCATCAGCAGAGAACACTTCTACTGCAATTGGCTGTAGAAGATATCGTCTCTTATGTACCTATAGATAAGAAATGAAAGAGAAGAAAGAGGACAGAATGACCTCTCTGATGTTATTGTAACTGAATTTGGAACATAGTCGAGAAGCACGAGGAGGGGAAGAGGCGCCAGTTGCAGTATACGGTACAATGGGATCATGGAGTCTGAATGAGGGAGAGTGAAGGGAAGAGGGAAGGGAAAAACTCACTCAGGGGATAGAAAGTCAAGATCACGGATCTCACGAGTCTTGAGTAGAGTGAATCCATCTACTACATAATAATGATCCTTTCCAAATAGAAGAAGTCCTTCTGCAGTCTCAAGTCCCTTCAATCAATCAATACAATACAATAGACTGATATTCACTCACTTGTACTCTTGCACATCTAAACATTGAATGAAGTTGTTCGCCTTGTTCCAATAGTCTTAGAAGTGTTTGATTGTCTGGTCCTCTCTTCTCTGCTCTCTTCTCTTCATCATTCTTTCTATAACAATCCCCCTTCTCATTCGATTTCTCCATTTCATCTTACTTCTCTGTTTCCTTATTCTCATCCTTTCCATCTTCTTTCTTTTCTCCTTCTATCATTGACTTCTCTTCATCTCCATTCTCATCCTCATCAACATCTTCCTCTGCCCTTCCATTCTTCTCCATATTCTCTGTATTATCTGTATATCAACCCTTCATTTCATCATCTCAATAGTTCACTAACTCTTTTCCTTCTTCTCATTCTCTTCCCTCGTAGCCACTCTCCTCATTAGACTTCTATTCAGTTTATCCAAGTCCATTGGTTGTTCTGGTTGTTCACTTCCAGGTGAAACAACTCTGTAATGTCCATTCATTCCCTTTCCTTCCTTCTTCTTCTCACCTTCCACTTGTCTCTATTATTCCTTCATCAATTGTCTTCGGTCTTCTTTTCCTTTGTGCCTCATAATATGCTTTGCTGTCTTTAGAAATTGCCACCTGCAATTCATTTTCTATATCAATTGAATGAATGAAAGTGGAACCTTAGCCCTGAGTGACTTATTGGCAGGATCTTCGAGATATGGTCGATATGGATAATCGTGGAAGAATTGTCGATTGGGTATCAACTTCCTTCTCACTCTTCCTGGTCCTTCTGTTGTATCCAACTTGAACTTATCCAGTCGAGAAGACTGTTCTGGTCCCCAAATGGCCCTTTCTCTTAATGAGTAACAATGAAGAAAGATTGATCGAGAGTGTTTGTACCTTGTGAGTTGTGCCTCCAATTGACTCCATTCATATAGACACCATTTCCTTACGTGACAATGCCATTCATGATATCGAGTACATTGAGATGAGAACAATTGACGAACAAGGGAAGAATGAACACCTAACCAGATGAGAACAACCTGAATGGAAGGAAGTACAAAGGGAAGGGGAAGGGAGGGAAGATACCTCTGAAGTGACAGAAGTAACACGGAGAAGTTCAGGACGAGAGACAGATGAGGATGAAGTAGTGGAAAGAGAACGACGATTGGCCAATCGAGAAAGACCAGAAGCAACCTGAGGAAGAAAATGAGAAGAAGAAGGAGAGGTAGAGACTCACTTGAGTTATCCTTTGACTGATTTGTTGTTGAAGTTGTGGTTTCTGAGGTACAACACGAGTCAATTGACTCTCCACGTATGAACGCCAATGTTGACCTGATGGAGGAATGAAGGAGAAGATGAAGAAGACAAATGAATACCTGCTGCATTAGCAAGAAGAGCTCTGGCTGCATTCAATTCAGATACAGAAGGTCTTCTGAACGTATCCTCTAGAAGAGATTTCTTACTACAAACTACATCACTCCATACACGAGATGCAGATAGTGCAACCTGAACAAGGGAAAGGGAATGAAGGGAAAGGACTGTAGAATGTCTGACTTGGGCACTCGCTTGTTCCATTCTACCACCATGTGAAGAAAGAATGTCTGGAGTGACAGAGAGCATAAAGACGAGATGGGCAAGTGAACAGAAGAACCACGCATCATTGGACTGAAGGAGTGAATGAGAGAAGATAGAGGGAAAGGGACTCACTTGGAGGAAGATGTACTTCTTATTCAATAGAGATGATAGAGTATCCAATACAGCCAATTGATCTGAATGAGAGAAGGGTACTGTATGAGAATGGAATACTGTAGACTGACGAGTGGGAGAGTCAATAGGACGAGAGATGATGTAAAGGACAGCTCTCATAATGGAATGAATAAGTGGATCGATGGTTGGTCGAGTATAACCACGATTGGATGAAATGGAATAGATCTCATAGAGAAGAGATAAGACTCTGAATGAAGAAGTAGATGGGAAGGGATTGACTATTGTGTACCTGAGGGAATCAGAAGTTGGAAGAAGAGAATGCCACATTGCATCGACAACACGACTACATGTATAGTAGACATTGGAATGAATGACAGATGAAGACTGAAGAGAATGATAAGAAGAAAGATAAAGGGACTTACTAGTGATTGAATATGAGGAGGAAGGGATGATGAGACAAGAAGATCTGTTGATATAAGATCAGAAAGAAGTGCAACAAATAGAGTGGAAAGAGATGTATGGAGGGAACGAGAAGAAGAACCTGTTGAATCAGAGACCATCTAAAGAACAATTACTATCAGACAAAGAGGAATCACATACCTCCATTACCAAATCGACTAGTCTATCGTTCCTTCCTGCACTTGTCTGCAGTTCATCAATTATTATTCTCTTCAGAAGATCCAGAAGTGCACGTGATGTTGGAAGGGAAAGCACTGAGAGGATTACGGTATCATTCAACATAACAAGTCATACGGTACCTTCTCTTGCCACTTCGATATCTGGACTTGCTTGATTGGATTCTTTTGAATGACTTCCTTCTGGCGGAGAAAGAGTGCAAAATGCCATAAGGAAGAATTCTTCTGTATGAGCAACAGAGAAGAAGGAAGATGAATTTTGATAGAGGAAAGTGACCACCTGAAGGAATAACAACTCTTATTAAGGGATACAAATGATACTGACTTGTAGAACAGTACAGGGGAATTCAGTCCTCCATGCAGCAGTCAAGTCATTCTCAAATAACAATCATTACTCATTCTTCTTCTCTATTTGTAACCTCGTCATCCTTTGGATGAAGGGCACTTCTGATCATTGAGAAAAGAGGAATTAGAGCTTCGAAACAGAAATCAGCAGAACATATTGCATCGTAGACAGAACTGAATTGAATGAGGGAATGAATGGGATACTCACGTCCCTCACCTGTTTCCCTTCAGACCAAACACATGAGTCCATATGACATCGACATTGAATTCATTCATTATTCTGACTTGTCTCACTGGTTGTCCAACCAATAGAGAGAACATTGCAAGATACACATATGGTCTACAATCCCATCTCATCCCTTTCCATTCCATTCACTCACTTTCTTCCATGTCCACCCATTACATGTTCCAATGCAGTGAATCCCACACAATCCTGTCCCTCAGGGTTGATGTCCACATGGGAAGCGACATTTCCCCCATGGGCAGAGACTGAGAAACCGAGGACTGTCTGAAAGGGATACTGTAGGAGGAAGAGAGGGAATACTGTAGGTAGGGCCCCAAACGATTTTGTTCTCAAAATGGTTCAATCATGTTAAAACGAGTTCCGTGTAAGAGCGGTAAGGCTGTGGTTAGGGGGTGGCACAGTAAAGTCAATGGTGTCCAAAAAATCTGAATGTTTTCTGTGAACTACCTAGGAGTGGGATACACTTCAGCCGCAATTTCAGATTTTTATTCCTCGAATTGAGCGATTTGTGAAAATAGCTGGATAAAAAATGAAAATTTTATCTTTGATATTTCGGCCACAAGTTGTGAGATGTCAGAAAATGATGTTTTTCGGAATTTTCACCGCGCAGATCTTAAAGGCGCATCGTTCTTTCAGCTTTTTCAGGTTCCTCGAGAAAATCTACGTCGGATAGGATCTTAAGAACCGAATTTTTAGGTTGGACAAACTGGGGACAAACATCTTTTGCAAATTTATTTCGAGGTTCCAGAAAAACTTCCAACAGAAAAGTTTCTTATTTTGATGTCCTATTTCGATTTCCGTCTAAA
>JACMIF010000036.1:0-35734 GCA_014805445.1 Diplogasteroides magnus | reverse complement strand
TTCACGGAGAATCGTCTGGAACAATAAAAAAGTGTGACTTAATGGGAATGTTTTTCAGGACGGCCATTTTTCTGAAACAAATGCCTATAACTTTGTCGGGTTTGAGTTTCATAGGACAGTGATAGGGTTTGGACGCTTAGTATAAAAGTAAGATTTTCCGAGTACGAACTTCGATAATTCCTACCTCTCAAACTCATTTTCAGACATTGAGATGTGGATTTTTGAACTCGGCGTGGTCGACTTAGTCAGGGACAAAAGTTTCGGATAGCGTTAACTTTTTACTGTGCCAAGGATATTTCACTCCTGTCAGATAGTGTCTCTTATACTCCATCGTGAAAGTCGAGTTCAAGTTCTTAACGTAGCTCCTACTGTTTTCGACGGAAATCGAAAGAGGGCATCAAAGTAAGAAACTTTTCTGTTGGAAGTTTTTCTGGAACCTCGAAATAAATTTGCAAAAGATGTTTGTCCCCGGCGGGATTCGAACCCGGGCCTTCGAATTACTGGTATTTTTATTTTTCAAGTTAAAATTGCGAATTGTTGCCGCATAAAAAATTCGGTTTTTAAGATCCTATCCGACGTAGAATTTCTAGTAGAATCTGAAAAAGTTGACAGAACGATGCGCCTTTAAGATCTACGCGGTGAAAATTCCGAAAAACGTCATTTTCGGACACCTCAAAAATAGAAAAATCGATATATAACTCGCGTAGTTTTAGAGATATGAGAAAATGTCGAGAGTCATTTTTTGCATAACTTTTGATTCTCTATCGATTGATATACAACTTGTGGCCGAAATATCAAAGATAAAATTTTCTTTTTTTATCAGGCTATTTTCACAAATCGCTCAATTCGAGGAATAATAATCTGAAATTGCGGCTGAAGTGTATCCCACTCCTAGGTAGTTCACAGAAAACATTCAGAATTTTTGGTTTACTGTGCCACCCCTTTCCCGGTCTTACACGGAACACGTTTTAAAATTTGAATCAGACGTAGATCAAGTTAGAAAAGGTCAATATCCGAAAAATCTGTAGGAGGGAAAACTGAATGGAGAGAACTGACCGCTGCACTGTTCCTGACAACACAATCTGCCTCTGTGAGCCATCCACCGTTTCCTTGACCCTACAATGAAAAGACAGTCAATTGAGACAATCTATTGTAGTCTCAAACATCTCTGAACTTCTGCAACAACTGTTGATGAGAAAGAAGATGAAGAAGGAGTTGAAGTGACATGAATACAGTACCCTCATGAACCTGATATTCCAATGTTGGCAATTACAGTAATCCTTTAAGTAGTGTACCTTGGGTGCCATGAGTGAGAGTAGCCAATCAAATCCCAGAACTCGTACAATTTGTTCACATAGAGATTGACTAGCAGAAGGAGATGAATGAGAGACTAATGTGTATAATAACTTTAGTAGACGATTCCTAAATAAACGTAACGTCAATTCAATTTAATAATATTTTAAACGCCAAAGATTATACGTACCTGATGTATACAAGATACAATTGAGAGGGAGTTCCTTTGATTGGTTGAGTATTGACAAGAAGATCTCTTTGTAGTTCCTCCAATGAGAATGCAAGTCTTCCTTCCTCATCTACTTCTGTCTGAAATATAACATTCTTCACTCATAATATGATATTTCATCCCTGTCACTTGGGGACCTCGAAAAAATAGGTCCTATAAAAAAATCTGACGTGGCTAAAAATGAGGCCTCCAAAAATAGCGTCGGTTTTTAAAAATTGATTTTAGGACCAATTTTTTGGGATCCCCAAGTGACAGGGATCAAACATATTATATGTTACATATATTATATAATGGTGAAAACCCATTTTTTAAAATGGTTAAGATATAAGGGTGTAAAAACTATGCTCTCGATTTTTTGAAAAATTAGAAATAACCGCGTTATATTGAGAATGAATACGAACTTCTGTGAGTGGAAGAGTGGAAGCAATGAATTGTCCCAGTTTAAGAAGACATCGAGAGTCACTGGGAGGACGAGCCAATCCAGAAAGAAGATTGAATACAATATCATGAGTGCACCTGAAATAGACAATTCACTTCTCATTTGAGATCAGATCAAGGTTTAGAAGGGTCACATACTAACCATAACAGAGAAGGTCGATCAATGAGATTGAATAGTAGTCTAGGGAAGATATTGGAAGCCCTCATTATAGACAGATTCTCTCCTCTTTGTTGACTGAATGACATCATTCATAGTGATAGATTCTATTGGGACTGACTCCGTGATTAGTTCATATAGATGTTCATACAACATTCGATGCATTTCATCAGGAGCCAATCTCCACACATCCAAGTCTGCCAGAAGATCATCGAAGGCCTGAAGGGAACAATGAAAGGAGGAACAAATGGAAGGGACTGACTTGTGAATTGGGAATACATGCCACTTCTCTCTGTGTATCCAATGTACCAGTGAGAGTAAAGATAAGATGAACAATATGACAATTGAGAAGGGCAGCTTTGTCTTCCAAGAGAACAGCCAACATCTCAATAGACACTCTTTCCCTTCAATAACAATACAGTACTCATACCTGATATGCTCTGTTTGCAATGATAGAATCGGCCAGATTGGAATTGGAACGAACAGCAGAGACAATTGCCTTGAGTGAGGCATACAATCCTATAATCATTCCATTCATTCATCATCTACAGTATGACTACAGTACCTTCAGAGTCATTCGACATTGCAACCAATGCGAATATACATGCATATCCACCCATTGAATCAAGAAGACGAGGAACAGGACGAGGGGAGAATGTCCTCATTCCAAGATATCTACAGTACTACATCCCTCTCCTTCTCTCTACTATTCTCACCCAACAATAACTCCTCCAAATGCCCTTCCGGGTCCAGATGCATGACTTGCTGCATTGAGAAGAGTTCGAAGAGGAGTTGTGTTGTCTGCTGAGTTCAGTCCCAACTGAACATTCCCTTCCATCTACAGTATCCAAAGGGGACTAACCAGTCCTGCAGTCATATCTGCATCCATCTTACTGTACAATCCCCTTATCTTTGCCAATGTCATTTCAGTAACAGCAGCCCCATTGAGAGACAACATGATCTGAATAGAGAATGATTGAGTGAAAGGGACAATATTCACCTTTTCTTCCCCAATCAATGGTCCTCCATCTATTCCTCCTGTTTGTACATTCCCTATGTAATGTGGTTGAAGGGAGTAGATACGAGAGACAATATCAGCACTCGCTGCATCTTCGAGTAACAGTACACTAGCTAGTCGCCATCTGAATCAATCAATACTTAGAGTACTGTAATAGTGAGAATGAACCTCAATCTACTCGGTCTCCTCATAACAGGAGGAGTTCCAATAGTTGCATTGACTGCATGAGTATGTGCAAGTTGAGATGCTCCTCCACCAGGATTCTGAATGAGAGAATAAGAGAAGAGAAGGATGTTTCCATTCACTTGAATGATGTATTGCATCTTCTGACTGACTATTGGCCTTCCATTCAAGTATACTGTAATCTACAATACAACCATAAGATGTGAATGAAGAGAAGAGATGATACCTGACTCTGTTTGAGTACACTTCTGGTAAGAACAACACATATATGAGTCCATTCATGTTCTCTCACACAATCAACAAGTGGAACTCGAATCATCTCAATATCATTCTCTCCTTCTATTCCTCTTTCCATTCCGATACCTTCTCAGATGGGAACCTCGCTTCCTTCTCAAGATCTCCCCCTGCATTCTCATGTTCATCTGTTGATATCAATAGAGACCTCAATGTATTCTCATTCTTCTTCTTCTTTCTAAGAATGATTGTACCTGTCAATGGATGACAATTGAATAGTGAAACATGCATCAGAATGAGGTTGAGGTCTTTGAGGAGATGAAGAAGCACGAGAGATTGTGAGAAGACGAATTGGATGGGCATCCACTTTCTTATCAGAGAAACATTCAACTAACAACCAACTAAAAGAGAGATGATGAGAAGAAAAGAAGGGAAATGACTCACAATGAATATGTTATTCCATTGATAGGAGGAAAGGGTCGTTCCATTCGAGTTTGTGATAGGAGTGGAGCAATGGATGGAATAAATAGACAACCAAATCCTTCATGGATCATATCAAACTCAATGAATGAAGGAGCATGACATAATCGTTGATCTCTGAATGAATCATATCATAAGAAGAGGAAGGGGAAAGTACCGTGGAGTCATCATTGATACAAGTGCCTTGACTCTCGAAAGAGGAATTGGACCTCCTTCTGAATGTCTCAATGGACTTTCTCCAAGAGTTGCATCCAAGTTACGACAACACAAGGGAAGATCCAATCGAAGGAACTGTCTAAAGAGGATAGGATTACTGTAATGAATGAAGAAAGAAGTGACCTCAATTGGGATGGTTGCATTGCCTGATATGATAGTCTTTCCAGAAGATAATAGAAATGAGGAAGAAGAACATGATTGGGAAGAAGAAAAAGAGAAGAAGCAATTGAGAGAAGATGTCGAGGCATATCAACCTATAGATGAAAGAATGAAGAGAATAGAGAATAGACTCTCACTTGACACATCAATTGTTGATTCCTTTCTGGTCTAAGAAGGGCTTTCACTAGAAGAGTACTGTACAATTGAGTAGATAGTGTCCATCTGATACGAGAAGTTACAGTAATCAAATGACAGAGAGAGTTTC
Source organism: Diplogasteroides magnus (assembly GCA_014805445.1). Classification (NCBI taxonomy): domain Eukaryota; kingdom Metazoa; phylum Nematoda; class Chromadorea; order Rhabditida; family Diplogasteroididae; genus Diplogasteroides; species Diplogasteroides magnus. Next base: position 31,062 of record JACMIF010000036.1, on the reverse strand, counting down.
TATCATTTTATCTCTCTGAGAGACTTACTTGAGATCATTAGAATGAATGGAAGGAATGAGTTGAAGAAGACATAGAACTGCCCCTGGATGAACGAGAACTGAAGATGTCCATGATACTAATCCTTCTTCCATTGAAGTATCTGATGAACATGAAATATCAGAAGCTGTCCTGAAGAGAAGAAATGAATACAAGAGATGAAGAATGGAAGATACTTCTCATAGTTGTCAAGTGCCATATTGAATAGAAGTCGTATGAGGTAGCATTGAAAGAATACAACACGAGGCATACAATTGGGAAGAGATCTGGAATCATTCCCTTTTCATCCTTCCATTCTCTTCTCTACATACCCTGTATGAACATTGTCATCCATTCGAAAGACCTCATGACATGCAGCCAGTTTCTCTTTCAGTTCCCCTTCCATTCCTTCTTCTTCCATTAATTCAGTCCGTTGAGAGAATGCCCCTGTCAGTCTGAGTACTGTAGTAACTGACTCCCAATTGACCTCGACTGTGAAAAACTTGGCGTTGCTTGGTTCGAATCTCATACTGCAAATGGAATGAGATGATGGATATTGAGAAGTGCGTACCTGATAGTGAGTACTTTGAATATGAGATTGATGAAGTCAAGTAGAATAGATTCATCTTGTGATAGACTACTTTCCTCTGTCGATGACATTGAGAGACTTCCTTCCAATGAAAGAAGAAGTGATATGAGACACACATATCCTCCAGCCTTTCGAAAAAGAAGACGAACTTTGTGAGATTCACGAAGGACTCCCAATACACTCTAAATAGAGAATGAGAGAATGAAAAGAGATGAGAAATACCTTGAGAAGTTCACAAGTAAGAGGAATCTCTTTTGGAAGGATTGCTCTATTGACTGCAGAAAGAAGAGATGATATATAGATATCAGAAGGGGAAAGAAGAAGAAGTTGTTTGAGTAGTTGAAGGGCAGATGATCTCCATTCAGTATTATTGACACCAACAAGAAGATCAATCAATGGACGAGGACCAGAAGCATCCCCGAATAGACGACCATTCTCACTGTTACCCTTAACACAATCACTATTACATATCTACATCATAAGGACAACCTTGATAGTGACAGTGAGAAGATCTGTTGCCAATAGAGCCAATTTGTCTTCCATATCACTCAATTCTCGTTCTGAACAACAATCAATGTCGATATTCAACCATGAAAAAGATACTTTTGGAAATATCGAAGAGCTTGAATATACAATAGCAGAGAGTGTCTAACAATCCAACCTCACGGAATGCATCCTTAACAAGAGATGTAAAAGTAGAAAGTGAATATAAGTGATACCTTGACAAGAGGATCTACAGTAAGAAGTCTGAATGCAGTCTGAGCCACTGCAACAGGCAATTCAACCCTTCCACAAGACAATTCAGTCTTTGTTAGAACACAAAGGGCAATCAATTCCTCAACAGAACAACATTCCATAGTTGACCACAGGAAAGACAAACCTTGCAAGGAATGTAATGAAGTTGAAACAAGAGAAATTCCACCACTTCCAATACTTTTGACTCAAATGATAATATGAATGGGAGAAATAGATATGAACTCTCACTTGTACAGTAATGTCCTTTCCTGTTAGATGTTCAATGAATGAAGAAAGGGAATTAACTCTGTCCAGAATGAAATAGTTGACTGCATCACATGTATACACAGATTGTACAACATCAACAATAGAAAGAAGAACAGGAGTGGATGAAGACTGAGAACAGAGAATGGAATGAGAATGAAAGGGAATGAAACCTCGATGAAGAGTTGATAGAGGAATGTGAATGGAGTGATGTTTCTAACAGAAAGACCTTGTCCTGATGGAGATGGAAGTTGAAAGGTTGCAAGGGAAACAAGTCCAGAACAAACCTCAATCAATAACAGTATAGTTAACATTACTGTACTTTGCTTACTTGTGGAGTGATCTCCTGAGGTCCAGTAGTCACAAGAGTAATCAACATTGATAGGACACTTCGTACCAATTCCACGTCAGATTCATTACTGTAACAATTAATTATTGGATATTATTCAACAATAAATAAGTGACCGTGTAATAAAAGACTGCAGAAATTGATATCCACCGGATGCAGAGAACTCATCAGTTAGAGCAGTGGAGAAAGATGATGAATCCTGAAGAACAGATTCAAGAATCAAATAGATTACGGTAGATTAACCTTGAGAATAGCAAATAGTCCAATGATCATCTCTGCAGTTTCTTGTCCATTCAACTCTTCTTGATCCAAGTTGACGACATAACTGAACTTCCCTTTTATCAAGATGGTAGAATAGGGAATACCTTTTGATGCATTGTTTGTGTGTGATGTACTTGATTACAAGAGGAGAGAATGCACGAGCAGAAAGTGTCTCCAAACAACGAGAACTTGCCTGTACAAGACATTCACTACAGTACTCAACAACATACCGTACCTTCCTCCATACAGCATTCTCTGGTCTAACTGAAGAAGAACTTGCAATGAAAAGAAGGGCCAAATCATCACTTCTCGTAAGTTCTTCACTCACAGATCTCAAGAGAAAAGTAGTTGGATGAGTGAAGAAAAAAGCTCACTTGTATGTGCACAACCTCTCCATCACTACTGTTAACAAGTCGTTCATTTCTTTTCGAAGTTCAATCTAAACTCATTTTATGAGCACGGAACAATAAGATAAAATGATGTAAACTGACATGATCTACTTCGGCTGGAGGCAAATCAAGAAAGAGATAAAGAGTTTTGACTATTGTAGATGGAAGGGCCGCTTTACACAGATTATCTACGATTGCATCGTCGTCTCTGAAGATGGACATCTTCTTGTTTTAGTGAGAAACTGACGATAGAAGAAGAAAGTGAAGGGCAGATAGAATAGAGAATCCCCGATGAGCTCCTTTGACAGGCAGAAGATAGTCTGCTATTAGAGTGGCTGCTTCTCTTGTTCCTTCAGTTGATGCACGTGTACGAACCTCAACAATCACATATACACTACTCTATCTTAGAAGAAGACAACCTCCCTAACGAGGAATCCTGCAAAGAAGATGGCGAAGGAAGGAGCCTCTTTGAATTCACTTCGAAGTTCCACTGGATTATACATAGACATGACCTGAATGTAACACCATTCCCGTCTTGTCCTATGTATATTCAAGAAAAAGAATCCTTACATTCTTGAAGAGAGGAAGAAGTCGATTAGGGTCGATCTCTTTAGAACCAGCTACAGATACCCTGTTGTACTCTGAGAAAGTCTTCCGTAAATGAAGAAGAGTGAGAGTCCGCTCATTCTTGTCACCCATCACTGCAACTGAAAAGGAACACCTTCAGATTGAAGCCAACGTAAGTAAACCGAGTAGAGTCGGTCCCGTACTCAAATGGGCACAATTCATCAAAATGAACGACTACTCACCGTTCTCAATGATGTTGTCCTTGCATACTTTACGATCTCATTCATCCAACATCTAAAGAAAGAACTATTGCCAAATGTACTGATGGAATACTCGTGAAGACTAAAGGAACGGAGTGAAAAGGATCATGTTCGATAGATGAGCAATGAGAAACCACAAACAAAAAGAGCAAGAGCTGGCAAAGAAGAGCGCAATGCCCGCAAAAGGGACAGACGAAGAGTGTGGGGGAAGAGAAAACCAATTACAGTAGGAGGACACTGGGTCACACTTGTGATACAGCGGTACGAGGAAAGGGAAAGATATAAAAATAGGAATCGTTGTCGTTCAGAACTTCGCGTTGGGTAGTAAGTTATATTTCTTACTCAAAAGAGGCAATATTAAATTTAAAAAGAATGATTGCGTACTAATAATTAGTAGGGGTTCTGATATGGTAAATTTATCGTCATTCTTCTCTGCAGAACGGTTATCCCACTTCTGATAGACAACTGCGCTACAGAGAGGAATGGCGACAAAGTTACCGATTTTGGACCCCTAATAATTTGTACACATGGGACGCGAATTTATTCATTCATTGAATACACATTGAGAATAAGAATGGAATGAAGTGGAAGGAATGGTCCTTATCCGCCTTGTTTTCCTTTCCATGTTATGAATTGAATGATGGCAAGTGTCGAATATTCTCATCTATGTCGAGAGAAGAGATGACCATGTTCAGACCTTCCTCTCCTACAGAAACCTATGGAGATTAGGCGAATGAGATACATTTTTAGTTACATAACCTCGTTTAAAATAATGAAAGACTTTAGAGTACGGTACCCCCTCTTCCGAACGGTCATCTGTCTATAGAAGAGATGGCAGGGGAGAGCTTAGGGATGTTATAATTGCCATTAGAGATATATTGCACAACAGGAAAAGGCACATAGCATGGACTTATGTTTTCATTACATGATATACTTCTTTGTCTAAACATCACGTGACAAATAAAGAGCGTGAAAATATTATGAAAAGATCATAACTATGGGCAAAATAAAATATATCTCCTTTGCAATGCACAAACGCAAGACTGATCACACTGTTTCCTATGTGCCTATTTGAATAAGTGTGTAGTATACAATATGCAACATGTGAATGTGTCCCTTCCCCATTGCCTCTTCTCAATGTATGTGTTAAGCATTCTCTCATAACACACTTAACCTTTTCCTACTGATGAGACATTCGATAAGAGACCATTCTTCTCCTCCCACAGTCTTTCATTCTCTCATTTCATCCATTGATTCAATACGAGTCCTTCTATCGATGTGTCAATTGTCTAATGTATTCATAACACGCAACGATGGAAGCACCTTGTCCCACCCCTTCCCATCACTTACCTTCCCTCAAATCAACTCATTTCACTCACTTTCTTTGTTTGACAGTCTTCCCATCTACAGTATCCCTCGAGTATGCGTCGGTCGTCTTCTGTGTCAAACAAACGTCTTTTCATTGGTAACATTCCAAAGGATCTACAGGCTGATGAAGTAAAGGTGAGTCTTGTCTTGTCATTCGATCATTCGATTCTCTTCGATTCTTTTGTTGTGTCCTCTCATAGGAACGACTTCGAAGTGCAGCAGATTGTGATAGAGACAATGTTACTGTGTACACACAACATGACGGTATACATTCATTACAACACACATTCAATCATCTCTTTTATGATGAACATATTTATTATTGACGATTTAAGATCTTTTAAGATATTTTAAGATCACCTTAAAGGGGAAAAAGAACAAAGGATTTCAGATAGATCCAAGAATCGAGGATTTGCCTTCCTTGAGTTTGCTGATTACGAAACAGCGAAAAGAGTGAAGGACTCTCTTTCATCTTTGACTGTAAGTAGAGGAAGGAACAAGGAACAATTGTTATTTAGATTGAAGGACAGAGAATTAATGTTGATTGGGCACAAAAGGAACCAGAAGTAGAAGAGGCCATTATGAAACAAGTAAGACAATCTACAATACAGTATCCACTGTCAATAAGGTCATGATCCTCTATGTACGTCATCTTCCAATGGGAACAACCGAAGAAGAACTAAAGAACTACATGGAAGTGTCTAGGGCAGCCAATCATAAGATCAATAGGATTAAGGTAAGAGAAGATATTGAATGGAGAAGAAAGGACTGATTGAGATCATGAAAGACTATGCATTCGTACATTATCAGACAAGAATTGCTGCTGAAATTGCAATGAAAGAGAGAAAAGGAAAGAATTTTGTATGTTCAGTCTTATCTCTTTTATTATTTCATTCATTAAGCATGGTGAACAATTAGAGATTACATGGGCCAAACCATCACCCAATCCACTCCTTCGAAGGTATTCCCTTTCCTCAATCAGTCTCATTCATCATTCAGTCTATCGAATACTTCCCTTGTCTATGCTCCTCCACCAAGTGTACCACTTAATACTATTCCGGTATGAACTGATAGAATGAATAGAATAGATTGATTCTTAGAATGTTCCTTCATTCAATCCCTTTACTCTTCAACAACCAATGCTCTCCATTCATGCGTCAGTCTCCCCATTCACTCATTCCTTTCTATTCTTTCCCTCTCAGTAACATGTTGAACAACACCTTCTCTTTCCCTTCCCTCATTCCACAGTTTCCCTCAACACAGGTACACTTCCATACTTACTCTATTCCCCTTTGTCTTCTTCAGACAGATGCCTATTCTACCGTATTCCTTGATCAGTGTGCCTCCATCTTCTCTCATCTAACTCTCATGTATTTCGGACAAGATTCTCCTCTTGTTCTTCTTCATCATAAACTGACCGAGAAGGTCTTTCTCCCTTCTCTTCCCTCCTTTCATTCATTCCTTCCAGGCTTCTCCTTCTGTCAAGTTCACAACCTTTGTCATGATGACTCCAGGACAGAAGATGTTCTTCACTCAAGTCATATCTATTCATTCATTCTCTCTTCATTCTCTTCATTCAGGCTACTTCTCCCCTCTTTGATGTATCTTCTCCTCTCACTCATTCCCCCATGACCAGTATTGTCCTTTGTGCCTCTAATGCCCTCAATATCCTCCGATGATCATCCCTTATGTGCCTTATTCCCTTTTCTTGTCCCTCGGTGTCTGTTCACTTTCTGCTTTATCATTTACCAATGACATTTATTACAAGTGCAATAATGAATCATATTTGAATACTGTACATAATTCCTTTGTAACATAATATAATTAAATGGGAATATAATGAGGTCTCGTTAAGATTACACGTTCCCAATGGAAAAGCTTATTATGAGATCGAATGGTTGATTTGTTGTTTAGTCAATCATCATCTTTTCCTTTCCTTCCAATGGCTCTTCCTTTAAATCAATTCTCTGCTTCATTGCAAACTGAAAGGCCACCATTAGAGAGGCTCATCTCCATTCATTTGATCCTTTAATCCATGAAATGAGAGACAAATGACCATACTTGGAAGTGACATGTTCCCTTTGAGATCAATTTGACACATCTTCCATGTTCAATCATAGCAACATTCTTGACTTCCTAAAAGAGTCAATGGAATGGGAAAGAGAATGAATGGAGACCTTTTTAGCATAAGGAGAATCAAGATGGGCACGGAAGATTTCGACTATTGAAGCACGAATTGGAAGGACAAGAAGACCATCTCTGCGTCTATGAATGGAATGAATGAATGAGGATAACAAGGGAAAAGAACCTTCTGATTGAAATGACAACATGTCCAGATAGACGAGTTGTAACTGTGTAACTTCCACGATAGTTCATTTCTTCAATGATGATTGAAGCCTCAGTTGTGAAATGAGGGGGAACCTAAGAGGATGAATGAGTAGAGATGATTAATGAATGAATTTAGTACCTGTACATTACTATCCACTCCCCATGTAAGCGTCTCTGTCTGTGCATTCTCACTCATATTATTGAAGTGCATTTCATGTTTGAATCCCGCCTTCAACTCTGCGATTTCGCCTAAACAGTCCAATTCCTTCCCATCTCCATGTTGTTTGCGCCCCCTTTAGCCCCCAGAAATATTGGAAATTCAATGATTGTCGCTAAGGAAGACAAAGAAAGAAAGAGTGTGGGAAGAGTCCAGAGACAAGACATTCAACTATTGAGAGAGGGAATAAACGGTCCTCAAAAGAGATGAATGACGACCTTGTGGACGGAAACAATCTTATATGGAAAGAGAGAGGTGAAGATGAAAGGATGCCGAATGTCTCAACAGATTCACTCATTCAACTAGATTCACGTGAGAAAGAAGACACAAAGAGACTCACAAGGTGTCTTTAGTGTCAGTTCAGCCTCTGCCCCTATGGTATATCCTTGTTCCCTTCCTACTGCACACACACTCTCAGTAGTCCTTTCTGTCTTGAATGAATATCCCTGTATGATAAATGAGTCAATGTGAAAAGGGAACACTTCTAACCTGTGTTCTATTCGTATTATTAGTGTATACACTCTTGAATAAAGTGTATGGTTTACTTCCTGCATGTTGCATCTCAGAATATTCAGGTTCATTGTGAACTGTTACCAAATGACGTCGATTCTGAAATAGAATGAGTCATTGAGAGGGAGGGGGATACTGTAATGACATCTCATACTATTTCTTAACTCTCGCTCTTTTCTATCTTTCAACCAATGGCAGAGTGTCACAAATAGACACAAGGGGAATCGATAGAAGAGAACTACTGAAGAGGAATGAATACTGTTACTCATAGAAGGAATCTCTATTAGTAGAAGAGAAGAGAGGCCTATATCCCCAAGGGATCACAGATAATTGAAGTCATGAAGAGAGTAGAAGAGACGGAGGGAGTGAATCATCCAATAGACAATCTCTATTCCACCATCTCTGGTCAATTGAAGACACAAAAAGCAATGGGTCATTTACACATGATTGAATGGTAGATAAGAATGGATTCATCCTTTCCATTGTGGTCTCCTATTCAATAGAGTAACAGAAGAACCTTGAGAAAGGATGAAAGGGGTTAACAATGTGGAGATTAGAATAGATCAAGAGAATTGGAATGGGAAGGGATAACCGATATAGTGGAACAGATAAGATAGTAGGTCTCACCACAATAAACTCCACATCGTCTCTTTCAATATTCTTGAATTCCTCTAATCTTGTCTTCCTTAGAGACTGAATATCCTTGAAGTGATTCCATGCATAGTCTTCCAATAGATTGTCAACATCTACATGGTGACCAGATGCCATATCAGATCTGAATAGACAATAAATACAACAGAATAAAGGAAGAATAGAAAGAGTAGTCGTTGTGCGGGAAGACAGAAGGGGTAGCTCCCTTCTCTTCTCTTTCCCTCACTAAACCACGCCCATTGCTCCTCCCAGGACAACATGTGGGAGTATACATCTTGTGTTTATAACTACAGCATATGAGATGTACTCAATTCATTCTATCACAATCATCAATCATCCTATCACAGAGATTCTCAATCAGACTACAATTACACCCGAAAGAGTGTCAAACAGAACAAGTACAATACGAATAATACAGTCTATAAGAAATATAAATTAAAACATTCTCTATGATACAATTCAAAATTGCATTGGCACATGAATGAGAAAGGCACAGAGAGTGGTATCTGACGGGCTATTTGATAAGACTTGACATAGATAAGAGGTGAGAAATAGGAAAGAACATCTTAACTAGAAGTAGTCTCAGATTCTGAATCATCAGCAATTGGAATGGCGTATCTGCAATGAGAATACAATGAACATGTGGTATGAAGTAGAGTCTCTTACCCACGAGGGAACCATCCCTTGATTTCCTTCTCTCCCTCATCAACAATCTTCTTTCCATAGAACCAATACTTTCCAAATCGAGTGACCAACCATTCTTCTCCAATCTAAACAACGATTACAAGTCTCTTCACTCAATGGCCACTCAGTCCAGTCAAAAGAAGACACTTGACAAAAAGTGAAATGGCAAAAGGGTGGCCGATGAGGGTGAATGGGTATGATTGAAATGAAATGATTAGTGACAGATACCTTGACAGCCACTCTGGCCTCTTCAGTGACAGGTTGACATACGAATGGACGAAATCCCAATGTAATGGCACGACAACATCCTCCCTCAACTCAATCATGTCATCTATCATTCGTTCCCTTCTCGTACCTTGAATTCCTTTACAATTCTCACTTTGCGTGCCCTCTCCCTCTTGGCTGCCTTCTGTCTCAGTTGTTCCTCCTACAATCACTCCCCCTTCTTTCCCTTCTCAATTCCTTCTCCTTCTTATTACAGGGCAACACTGCGCGTGATTCGATTTCTCTACTCCAGGGCTTCTTAATGGGATCGGAGACACCGATTGAGAGTAGACTTTCAGAGGGTAAAAGAGGAAAAGGAGACTGACTAAGTGAGTGAGTGACTCTCTCAATGAATGCTAATTGGAGACTCAGCTCATCCCTTTTTCTTCTCCCGTCAAGGGACACCAATGTATGGTTCGACATGTCACTCAGTCTGCAACCAATGATTCATCCAAAAGGGAAGGGTCAATTGTGGCCAATCATAAAGAGAGCAATAGTTGCATTCAATGTAACCATCTACCACATCCAACCACACCTTCTCATTTACTCGTTCAGTCTACCGTAAAGTGTCTCTATGGGGGGTGACTCCCTTTCCTTCCACTTCTACCATCTCATATTGTCCTACACATTGCTTATCACTCTTGTGTTTACAGAGGGTGGAGTGCAAACCCTTCCCTTCCCTCTCAATACAATTGGAATGGCTGCCGCTAAGGCGACTGTCGCAATGGGACAATTCATTCCCTTGAGTCAGATTGACAAACAATTCAAGTCATTCAGGAGTGAATAGTGATGGAGGTCAAACACTTCCATTCAAGTACACAGTTAATAGAGAGGGAGAGACTGACTGAGAGAGTGAACTGAGTTGTTCCTTCCTTCACTGGCCACCAGATTCCATTTCCATATGTGTGTCCCAATTGGCCCATGACCTGAGAATTAATCTTATTCAATTCTTTCACTTCATTTACCTCATAGAAGTTCCTTTTCCATCCAAGATTGTATGGATATATGAATGGTTGAGTCTCTTCTTCATCTTCTCCACTTCTTGCATGATCAGCCTTCATGACTGAAATATCATTGATTGTCTTCATTTGTCATCTCAATCACTTACTAATGTACTCTTCGAGTGATGTCAGATTGGACTTGATTCCCTTCAATTGAACATAGAGTAGAACTCCCACTGCAACAGCCACTCCAGCACCGAATGCACATGCAATCACTGCAGCCAGAAATGAGGAGATATTCAACTCAATCAATACAACTTCAATACAAACAATATACCATACCTACCTCCACAACTGGATATTCGCCTTGACTATACTTCACGTACCAGCCCTCAAATGTAGACTATTTATATGTATTCGTGTACAATGGTGCATCATTCCGTGCAGACTACTGTAGCTATGGATGAGACCAAAAGAGGATATTGAAGTGTGAATGAAACACACCTCATCATCTTCATTTAGTAGTTCATCCTGACAGAGAAGCGTGCGAGTGAGTGAAAAGAATTCAATGTTATCATAAGATTAGCCAATAAAACATGCACCATTCCACACAACAAGCAATAGAGTAAAGGGAAAGACTTACGAGGTTGACTGCATGATACAGGGAACAAATGATGATTATACAGGCATGGATACATCCGAGACCTTCAAAGGACAAAGACATTCTCAGATAGAGTAACATTGACTTACAAGCAGAAGTGAGGAAAAGGACGAAGAAACAATGATTTCTGTGACCAACACAGTTGTTGATCCATGCTAAAGAGAAGAATGAAACAAGAAATGAAGAAGAATTAACTGACGACAATGATGGTCCATCTTCATGACACATCGTCCACATTTACTACAATGATGGGCACGGGATGCCTTCCATCCTCCACATTCCTTACACTCTTGCATATGACGTCCAACATTTGCCTCAATCAAAGACTCATTCACACATTCCAATACTTCACTTACAATATTGGGCGTCCATCCCCTAGGCAAATATCCAGCCCCAATATATGCAGCAGAGAGGAAGTTACTCAAAGTGTATCCATTCCAGAAGAGAAAGACAGAGAAATGGATGAATCCTCCTAGAGAAGTCAATGGCCACCACATTAGATTGAGATATGTTGCCATTCCACCGATCTAAACATACTCATTGTGAATCTATCGAAATGAAAGGACTTACATAGAAGATGAGGGATAGAGCAATGAGTGGTCCCCAATGGAAAAGTCTCGTCACTATTCCCTTTCCGAAATCTCTTTTTGATTCTTGAGAAAGAACAGGATCCCAGTCAGGGGCATCAATGATTCCATTCTTGACTTCAGATACATCAACTCCTTTCTTGTCAGTTGTTGATCCTTGTCCTGAGTCACCCGATGCTTCCTTCTTGTTCTCTCTCTTGCGTACTTCCATAGGGACCTGTAAGAATGGAGAGTAATGAAAACGGAAGCCATAGCTATTATATGCAAAAGAGAAGGAAAATTAGCAAACTAAAATATGTCAAACTCTGAATAAGGGACGGATTTGCCTAATAACTACTGTAGGTATGGCTAGGGCATACTCGCAATGGTGTAGTGAATAATGAACATTTGTTAGGAAAAGATGAAAGGTTTTGAACATTTAAAGTGTCTATCTGATTCTTCGTTTAACTTTGGTTGTACGAGTTATAGAATTATGGTTTAATTAGCTAAACTGGCTCATAAAATCGCTAAAGAAATAAACGTATCCGTTCTTCTAGTGTACAAACTGTCAACGACTGGCATTTTGCCAAGAGACATCCCATCCGTTTCAGAATCCCAATCAAAAAAGTTATCTGAAGAATTTTTGTCTATAGTGATGAAGACATTTTATTGTTCATGTTTTATTGAGTTGGATTCAGCTAGTTCTAGTACTTCCTAAATTGCAGTATTCATTCAGATAGATCCGAAATGGTGGTGACTGGGTTTTTGAGAAGAGTAGGAAAAGTGATTGTGGGAGGATGTGTTGTGGCCACTTTCATTGATACTATTGGACATCCAGCAGCAGTCACTGTACGTTCTTTTACTTTACTAGCAACTATTGAATCTGCTAATGTCAGTTCGATATGGTTATGTAATGTCAATGGAATTGTATGAAACAGGGCTCATCTATGCTGCCTACACTACAAGGAGCAAGTCCCTCTATCATGGAAAGAGACTTCGTTTGGCTCTCAACGAGACAAGCCATGAAACCACAAATAGGATCCATTATGACAATGACGTGAGAAGGAGAAGGAGATCATTGGGAGTTATTGAATTCAGATCCCCTCGAGACTCCAAAACAGTTCTTATCAAGAGAATTACGGCTTTGGAGAATCATATCGTGAGGTAATACATTCAATCAAAAGGCATATTTCTACGATAGATGATAGAGAAGGTTTTTAATTAATTGATAATAGGTAGTCACAGTATCTGCAGTAACTCTTTTTGCTATATTCAGGAGAAAACCAACGGGTGAAGTGTTCGTTATCCCAGAAGGCCAATGCTGGGTGGAAAGCGACAATGAGAACAACGCTAACGACAGCAACATATTCGGGCCGGTTAGTTACCATGGAAAGAGTTTGAAAAGGGAGTGAAACAAAGGGTTGACGATACACAAGGGCATCCGAAAGACGAGGAAGGTATACCCACTGTAGTGATGACAGTACTGGTGACAATGAAATAGTCGTTTATGACAATGAAATAGTCGGGAAAGTATTTATCGTGTACTATACATCTTGTAAGGAATGGCTTGGATGTCATTTCATTTGATAGAATCTATGGTATACTAACTAGCGAAATGGGAATGGAATCCGTTTTCAATTGCACTCGGGAATAGAAAAATGGCAAGTGAAAAGTGAAACAAAATGGGAATGAAACATTGTACCTATTGAGAGTTTCCATTGAGGTGAGCTACGGACTAATACGTGCTAAAGCTACAAGGATCATATGGCCGCCCAGCAGATGGCAAAAGTTGTAGGAAAGAAGACGGTGACTACGGGTGAATGGACTAGAGATATCCTTGAGATAAAGAAGATAAGCTTATCGTTCAACTATGTGTCAGTGCATTCCTAGTCTCCCTCACAAGATCATGATCGAATGTAAACGATGCCTGTTCTACTGCTTCCACTGCTTGACTCGTCCCTTCAATTCCTGATCTCCCTGTATAATAGATATGAGGAAAGAAAGATGATAGTCACTCACCAACAGAAATGAGAAATCTCAGAATGGATCTTCGTATTTCGAAATTGTCTTCGTTTATCAAATGTTGTCCACTCACATGCATCAACACCTATACATCAATTTGTCTTTCAATTGGACATCAACTACTCACCGACAGATCATTTCTGTACAAGATTTCATTCACAAAAGTCTGTCCCTCGTCAAATATTCCTTTCATCAACCTACAATCGCATATACTTTCATTGTATAGTGTAAACTGACTTGAACTTAGCAACAGAAGGTTCTCTTATGAGATGTTCGATCATCTTCTCTCCAACAGTTGACAATGGATTGTCTCTTAGTGAACGAATCACTGCAGAATCTTCCTCACAGGGAGTCCTGGACACATTCATACAATCTATTCAGTAAATGTAACCAACGAATTGTGAATGTTGACAAGCAAAGGAAGAGCTTCCTTCAAATCTTCTCCAACAAATATCCATAAACGAGAACAGAAGTCAACATCCAGAAACTCTTAGGAATAGGTGAGAATAAATATGAATATGGAAGACTTACGGAGTGAATCGAGTGGAGGAATTGTTCCTAATGAGAGAACGAGAGTGAGAAGTGATAGACAATCAACATGAAGGGCATTCATGTGACATGATGAGATATCCGAAGGAACTCGAGATGCAAGGGATACTGTAATCATACTGCACCTAGAGATCAAGTAGAGAACACACCAATAAGAGGGGAATCGAGAAGATAAGGAAGAACTACATGTCCCGCTGCTTTGGATGTCGATATTAGACACTTGACAATAGAATGAGCGACTGTTTCCTTCTGTTCCTACAATCCAATCATTCATTCACAGTCATTCATACAGTAATGACCTTCACAAGAGCTTCCACTAATCCTGCCACTAATTCGAATCCATCCATTGCTTGTTTAGCAACTGATGGATGAGTGTTCTCCTAGATGGAAATATCATTGTATTGATTGATTAGAATGACTCACCAGAATGTCAGTGTACACTTGTAACATGTCCATCAATGAGTCATCACAATCAGATACTGTATTTGCTAACTGAACATTATGTATATGCACTCCCTCTCTATTCCTCTCACTTCTTCCTTTTCTGAACACATATCCACTATCATCCTACCCAATCCTTTCAATTCTCGCGCATCTCTGCATTCAATTGTATCAGGCTGAATAGTGCCATTACAACCAAATGAGATGGAATCTCACCTTGTATTGTCGTATCTCCCTGAGAACATTCTGGAGATGATCGTTTCTGGAATGAAGAATGACTGAATGTATGAAGGGACACTCTCACTCAATGTCACATACAAGTAGTCTCACACATTCTTCCACTGCAACAACACAATTACTCATTGGAGCATGGGTATGAACACGTAGAATGTCAACGAGGGAAGCAGCGAGGGAATGAGGATCCACTCCACGGGAATACATCTGAGGAGAGAATAGACACTCATGTACTATCCATCAGATACAGTATCATCTGTCGATACAACGACTATCATTATACTCTAATGAATCAATGTAAAACATCATTTATCGAACAAGTTGCATTCACTGCAGGGTTAGCACGCATTACTTGAAAGAAACAATAACTTATTAACTATTTTGGCAGATATGTGATCCAGTAACTACTCCAGTGAGCTATGAAACAAATCTGTAATCTTCTGCTCATAAGCTTCAATTGAAAGAAATCGGGAAATGAAAAAAAACAATCATTCAAAGGGAAAAGGTAAATGAAATGAATGGGTTCTCACTGATGACGAATGACAAGTCTCTGAAGAATTTGTCGAAGAGTCTCCAGGTGAATCTAGAATGATGATTAGAATGAGAATAGAATGATTGTATACTAACAGTTCCATCACCGAGTGGATCTCTCAATCCTCTTCTCAATAATCTCATTCTGTCAGCATCATCCATCAATTCTTCAAAATCATCCAAATCATCATCCGATTCAGCAATCAGGAAATCAGACAGGAGAACCTGAAAGGATAAGTGAGTAATGAGAATTGAGACTACCGTACCTTCTGCCTTCTTCTATTGGGTGGACCATCTTCCCCTAATGTTCCATCAGGATTAATGTGAGAGTAGAAACATTTGTTCCCGAAGGGGCAATCACCCGATGAATAAGACTATTCGATAGAATAATGAGAATGAAAGGAGGAGGAACAACCTTATAGTACTTGCACGGCTTCGTCTTCGTGTTTTCTTTGTACATAGCAAACAACAACTGAAAGACAACCATTAACAAAAGAGCGTGCAAAACAAAAATAAGTAAGTGAGCAGACATTATTGTCAGAACTTTTTCTAATTATGCAACAATTTTCTTGAAAAATGACATACAGTTTTCTCCTCTGCCTCTTCGACCCAAATGACTGAGGGAACAATGAAATCAGAATGTTGTCTGCACTCAGGACAAGATCTGTACCAATTGATACATCCATTCCTTCATTCCTCCACTTACCTTACAGTATCCACCTCGAAATTTTCTGTATTGCCCCTCCACGTCCTTATGCAAATTGTACAGAAACAGTGCTTACAGTTCTCCAAGATCCCAAAACGAAGATTCTGAAAAGGCGAATGAAGAAAAGTTAGGATATAAAACTAACCTTTTCGTAGATGTTCTCCATACAGATTCCACAATGTTTGTCTTGACTGCGCTGTTCGAGAAAAGCCAGCTGGCAATAATTTGTATAAAGTATGAATGTATTCGAGTAGTACCTGCATGTTCTGTTCGTGTTTGGCTGTACATTCTGCTTTGTGAGATGCTTGTTGTGTCTGAATATTGATTGATTCTCTCATATGAGTCTATCGATTGACCTCATCTAATGGATCGAGTACATTCAGTCCACACAAATCACACAATTCTCCATGTGCATATTCACAATCGAATCCCCTTAACAATCAATATCTTCATTCTATTCCTCCCTTCACTCACTTGGGACAGTTTCCCAATTCATGATATGGACATAGAGAAGGGAGTCGAATGACTTCCTCAATACAATTCCTCCTTTCTATTCTTATTCCATTGACTCACTTCATTCATTGCTCCTGCTGCTTGTGCATAACTGCATCCACCAGGAAGAGGATCCTTCTTCAACCACGAAGGAACGAATTCAGGAGCATCTCAACATTTGCCTTCCTAATCATCTTGACACAACAATCACCAGCATTGAGTGTACTCTTGTGAAGTTGTGTGGGAGGAGGAGGTTTAGCCTTCTTCACTTCAACTTTCTTCATTGTACTACCAGATGGACCTGCACCTCCACTTCTACCCACTGAACTCGTTCGTTCTTCCACTCGCGGTCTTACATGGTCATATCGACAAGCAGTACCATATGAACATCTACAACTTCCGACTTACAGTAACCATGATTGTGCACATACGTTCCTCTTTCGTTGAATCTGCATACCATCGAGGGAAGGGCATTCCTGTCATGGGTAAAGGAGCATGAAGATCCAAACTTGCACTGGCCGGAAGCAAAATATCTACAGATGGGGGAAGAGCCGGATGGAGGGGCCATCACTGATAGTAGATGAGATCAAGAAGGACGTGGATACGAGGGAAATAGGCATGGCGATATAAACGCCTGTCCATTACAATATCAACACTCTAATACGCACCCATTTATTCGAATTCTACACCGAGTATGGTAAAGTATAAGTAGAAACCACGTAGTAGTTGTGATGGGACCAGTTGCTTTAAGGTCACTTTCAACATGATTGCATTAATTGTCACAGCACGAGTTTCAGAAAAACAACAAAATATGTCATTCGTGATTCCTGTAAAAGGAAATAAAACCAGTAGAATATGTACACTTCAAGTGGTAGAAAGTATTTGGATGAGACGATATTGAATACGAGGTTCTTTCATGATATATTGCACTGAAATAAGATAGAATCCTCTTTGTATTCCCTTCCCTCTTACCTTCTTATCCTTCTCTTTCCTTCGTTGTTCTTCCATTCTCTCTTGTTGCACTCTCTGTACTTCCCTCTGTTGTTGTTGCAATTGTTCTTCTTGTCTGAATGATTCCTTCCTCCTCCTTCCCCTTTCCATCTCCTCACCTCTCTTGTCTTCTATGCATTGCCATCATTTCATTTTCTTCCCTTTGAAGAGCCTTAGCATAAGCAAGACTCAAATCTCACGTATAACAATCAACTGTCAGATATGAACTTACTCCTTAGACTCTTGTTCACTCATTACTGGAGGGTCAACAAGTATTCCATGGGAAGAACCACCTCGTTCAGTCTCAAACAGTACACTTACAAAACAACATTTCAAATACGGTCATTACCGTACGTGGCCTCGTAGCATCGTAACTAAAAGTACGGAATTTACCATCGGTGAACCTTGCCTGACCCTGCAATTAGCACAATGACAGCAAATTTGTTGAGTACGGTAGTGCGATAAATGGAAATCTATGTGCCTGGCCTGGCTAACGTCCACGAGAGATTCGAAGACGAGATTTTGATATTCCAAAAGTCCTTGATCAGTGGCGAGGAAATACAAAGTATTCTGTATCAATTTGCATCAAAATAAGAAGAAGAAATATGACAGACCTTATTCTTGACAATAGTTTGGAAGTGATTGTTTCTGAATAAAATGGCTACATCTCCTTGATTCATTTTCAAATTCAGGCGAATGACCCCTTCATTCGTCAACTGAGACATAGTAGAATCCAAGAACTAAACATTACTCAGTTTATAAATGGAAAAATGAGAGCAACTAACATATTTGAGGATTACGGACTCCTCGTGATTTTCATCTGTTGATAAGGCGACGATCTCATTATATCCACGCTTACCAATAATACGCTCTAGTACATCAACAATGAAAAATGAATATGAAATGTTCTCACTTGTTTCTTCCTCTTCTGGGATCCATCCATGATATAGATTCAACTTGAGAATATCAAACAATGCCAACTCTTCTGTGAACTAAAAGTATCCAATCCAATCAAGAATATTGGGTCCGGATACGTGCAATAATACCTCGAAGTCATTAATGTCTGTGAATCTTGGATTGACGTCAAGACCGTAGACTGCTTTTTCAAGAGCCTTCAATGCCGAACTAACTGAACTCATCATAACAATAATTTTATGATCTGAATCAACTAGTACCGTTGGCCTCAGTATTTGCATTTTGTTGCTCCGAATTTCTCATAGAATGTCCATTTTCTAGTTCAGACAAGATGAGATTGCCCACGATGGTTAAGAAGTGTGATACATTGTGACTACAATCCTCTCCCAAAGGGAACAACGAGATGCGACCTGCGAACAAAGTTATTACAGTAACGATGTCATAAGAGTAGAACCTTGTAGTACAAGAGCATTGACAATGGAGATGAGAGGACAAGCGCCATTCGCATTTTGTGTCATGATCCTCATAATCTTATCACCATATTCCACCTGCTTGAGCTGCAAAAGAATAATTGAAATAATGACTAGCTTAGCACATACCGCGAATGTCAAAGTTTCCTGTTCAACAGGAGCAACTGCTACAGAAGGAGAAGGAAGAGAAGTGGAAGATGAGGGGATAGGAGGATTCTCTTCAGTCTTCGTACATTCATCCTTTTCCTCATTCACAGTGTCAATCACATCAACGGTCTGCGGAGGAAGTTGAGGCATTTTGGATGATCCATTTCCAGAGAAGAAATCCAATTCATCTACAGATAGGGGTTGTGCCATTGCTGGAGGGATCGACTCTGGTTGTGATGATTGATCTTCTCTCTCTTTTGGAGCATCTTCAACTTCCAATGGAGGAGTGTCACAAGGAGAACTCTTCTCGTCCTTCTTCTCAATAGATACTTCTTCATTTGATGAGCCCTCAACGGAATCCTCCAGCCTTTCTATATTTGAGGAATCGACAACGAGAACCTTCAACTTTTCTTCAATTTCGTCGCTCATCTGAAAATATTCAAGAATAAAGTAGCATAAGTTGAAATTGAATATAGAACAGGATATTAAAAGAATGAATCGATTGCATATTACCACAGAGCGTTGAAAAACAAAGTAGGGTAAACAGTTCAAGTACATCAACGCAGTCCTTCCACTATATGTCACTGTAGGGAAATGAATAAGCTCTCAAATGACTTTACAATAGTGGAGAGGGATCTGACTTTGTTGTTGACCAGATTAAGAGCAACGAGATAAGATGGGGAAAGGTGGAAAAAGCGAAATAACGGCGGAACTTTGCAGATCTTGGAGATTTGCAACACTACAGTAATCAAGGCATAATTTAGCACTAGAGCGCATCGTCTGTCAACTCTCTCAGCTGTGTCTACTTTTTTTCGAAAGAAATTCTCCCGTATTTTTCACTCGTGTGCATCCATTACTGGTTTTCTAAGTTAATCTTTCTATAGATGGAGATCGACTTTGGTTTAACAACCTTTTTATGCCGGTCCAGAAAAGAAACGATTAACTGCATCCTCAAAAGACTCTATTCTGACTTCATCGTTTTGGTAAGTATGTTTTTTGTAAATCTCACATTTTCGCGGCTTTCTTAACAGGAAATCGACGGAAGCAAGAATGTAACGCGATTACTGACGGTCTCTGAGGCAAATACACAAGAATTGCAAACGACAAACGACACTGTGGTGGGGATTATTTCGCAATATTGTGCTGACAACAAGATTGCATGGTTGCAGAAATTGAATGACATTCCACGACCGAGTGTGTTCTCTGAGGAGTTTCAACGACTCTGTGATGCTGTTTTTGCTCATGAATCAGATGAAACAAAACTGGAAACTTCGGTGATCGTCCATTCCTCTTCTTGTGGTGACAATGCAATTTGTAGTCGTTGGACAAATCTGAGCGTGGCCAAGTGCATGGATACATTCGAGCACGATATGGAGAAGTGTTGGACTCTGAAACTGCATCCGATGCCTGTATCATCGTGAAGAAAAGCAAGAATAATACGTACGTGTCGGTTATATTTACCTAATATTTGGTGCATAAGTAAGCGACGTCGTTGGGGTCAAGACACTCCGCCATACGTACATTTCACAATGGAAAAAGAAAATAAAGAAACTTCATTTGCCCTTGGAATCGTGGCTAAGATGTCTGGGTGAGTTGAGGATGGAGTATCATGTACTGTATGCATTGTTTACAGCTGCAACATTTCCCTCTTCAAGTCTTGTGGTTTGAAGGATCGAAGAGGGGTCACCGCACAGAGAGTTTCTGCATTCCAAGTTCACCCTGTTCGTTTCCCTTTTGTCTTTTCTTCAGCACAGTTACACTCTTCGTTGTAATTTCTTTCAAAGTCCTTGAACTCACGAGGAGCGTATCACTAATATTATCATTTACAGGACAAATTACGTGGTCTGAACGCTCGTTTACGTGATATTGTCTTATATGACTTTGAATACAAGAAGGAACCCGTGAGGACAGGATCTCATTGGGGAAATCGATTTTGCATATTACTCAGGTACGCGTCAAAGAATCCGATACATACATGATGATTATGATTGTAGAGACATCGATCCTTGCCATGAAGACGTTCTTAGATGTCGATTAGAAGAATGGGATACATTGGGATTCATTAACTACTATGGAACTCAAAGGCAAGTTTTGAACTTCCCCATTTGAAGTCTGAATGACTGAAATTCAGATTTGGTTCATGTGAGACTCGTACAGCAGATGTTGGTAGATTGATTCTTCAGAGAAAATGGAAAGAGGCTGTAATGGAAATACTTGGTGGAGGTGCGCGAAATGGTTTGTATTCTGTCTGTGTAAGTGTTGAAATGTATTGTGCAGGGAATGACACTGTTCAAAAGGCAGTTGAAGTATACAAAGAAAGTGAAGATGCCGGTGCTGCATTGAAGGTTGACATGGATTCGAATTGAATGCAATTATCTCTTCGATTGAGGAACTGAAAGGTTGCCAACAATATGCAAGTATTGAGGGACAAATACTGCGCACTTTGAGTAAAGGTGATAGGGCAAAATGAAGTCAATTGGGGGGTTATTGATCGAATTAAGGGAAATCGTGGCAGGAATCAGTCATTCAACTTCCGAATGGGACAAAGAGTCTTTATGTACATGCATATCAGAGTCTTCTATGGAACAGAGTAAGATATTCCCATGTGATGAGATATTATATTGATTCAGTTGGCATCTTCTCGAGTATCACTTCATGGAACAAGCACAGTGAATGAAGATCTTGATGAGAAAGGAGAATCATTGAATGAGGAAAGATCTCACTTTGATGTTCACATTCCCTTGGCCAGTTCATCATGTACTGACAGGAAAGGATACGGTAGGATGCATATGAGACTATCACTTCCTTTCATTTCTAGCTTTTACATTCTACGAGAAAGTACTGGAGAGTGATGGTCTCAATTGGGATAGTTTCCGAACACTCGAAAGGTATGTTGTCATAATAGTCCATATATGAACTATGAATTGAGGAACTTTTCCCTTGGTGATTCATCTACACTGCAATTGCGACCACTTTTTGTCAAGCCAGGAGATGTGAAATGGCAATTTGTGAGATATTCGGACAGAAATGAACAAATACAAGTAAGAAATGTGACACCACTCCATTCAGTACTTTTCTAGCAATCTCTGACAAGCATAGTTGAAGAAAGGAAAAATGAAGGCGATCTTTTTGGATTGAAAGTTGAATTCGACTTGCCGTGTAAGATGAATTCAAATTTTGAATGATTTACAAATTTGTTATTCCAGCTGGCACTTATGCAACTGTTGCACTACGAGAAATCACAGCATGTGATATGGGAAAACATCACCAGAAGGTGATCTGAGCGTATCATTCATAGCTGGGCTAATCCTTCCACATCGAAAGAGGCACCCGTCGGCATTGCTTGGCCGCGTTGCTCGAAAGTGAGGCGGAGCGGATGATGCGGCCTAGCGATACTGCCGTGTACCCCATTCGATGTCGAAGTATTAGCACGTGTACTCATTTGATCCCGGATGTCATACTCACCATTGGTTCAGAGTCTAAACATGGCCGCGGGTGATCAAAATATTGGAGAAGAAATCCAAAATGAACCAGAGAAGAACGAGGCATAGTGGACTTCATTGTTGTTGTCTTATCAATTTTTCTTATCGTAGTTGCTAATATTGTTTGTTCGTTGTTAGTTTTTGTTCTTTTGCTGATTGTTACGTATAAAGAATCTCTTAAACTGGATTATGAAATTGGCTGATGTAATCGTTTAAGGACGATACCGTATATTTATATCTAATTTTTGTTTCTATCGTGTTCGGATTGTAAAATATCACAATGTTTTGAGATGACTCCAGCTGATTATCGCAAGCAAATCGTCTCAATTGCGAAGAAACAGTTGTGGGCGGAAGGATATGAGGTATGTAAAAGAGGAAAGGGGTGGAATGAGGCATTGTTTCAGTTGGCTAATCGTACCACTACGCTCCCTGAATTGGGTACAGACGAATTCACGTGAGCTCATTGTATGACTATTTACATTGATCTCATTCAGTCATCCAGAACCAACCATCCATCGTCCTCCCATCACTATTACAGTACATGTTGTGTGTGCCTCTCCTCTTGCTGCTACAGTAACTATTTGTATTAAGAGTCTCAATGGAGAAGTACAGGTATTGGATGATTCCTTCTTCATCCTCTCACACTCTTTTATAGTTCGAACGTCCTCTTATTGTGTATCCTGCAGACGCAGAAGTGAAAGTGAAATCAGCTATAGCAGCCACTCTCACAAGAAATGGAGAAGGTATTCTATCTACAGTATCCATTCACTCACTCTCCCTTACAGTATCCCTCTCTCGTATTCTTTCTCTCACTCCCATCCAGTCTTCACTTCTCGAATACCTGAAACCCAAAGAATTGGCTCAACTTTTGGCCACTTCTCAGTCACTCAGAGCAGCGTTGTCGACTAAGAAAGTAAGAATTGACTGTTATTGAAATCAGGAATGGATGAATTGAGGTGGATATGACATTCTGGAAGGGTCATCTGAAGAAGGATTTCGAAGGGGAGACAGTGGAAGATGCTGTGAGTTGACAAAAGATTCATTCATTCACTCACTTTCTTCACGTGTTTCAGACTTCTTCAACTGCATATCGTCGTGCTTACAACAAGGCTGCGAATAAGAAGAAGGAAGAAAAGGCGAGGAGAGTCGGGGGAAGGATGGCTGGTTGGTTGTCTTTCTCTTTCTTTATGTATGGAGTCTTACAGTATCTCCTGATCTTCTGGATGATCAGCATGACTTCTTCCGTCCGAATTTTCCTCAAAATCCATATGGTGGAGGAGGAATTGGTCCCTTTGGTCCTCCCGGTGGTGGCCGCATTGATCCAGATAATCCTACTGGTCCATTTGGATACGACCCCTCTGGTGGAATGCCATTCATGAGAGATCCTATGGGTGGAGGATTCCTTCCAGTTCGTTAAACAGTAATCCAATCGATTTTCTTATTTTTCAGCGTGGTGACCCTCGTAATCCGTTTGGTCCCAATCCAGGGGAAATGATGCCGAGACAACCTCAACATCCTCGTGGAGGATTCAATCAACATGGAGGAATTGGAAGATTCAATCACCATGGAGGAGGTGGAGGATTCATTTGAGTCTCTCAGTCAATCACAACATCATTTCATTTTTGTAAATACTCTTTTGTTGTAATTATATTTATTCTAAGAAAACAAAACGAGGTCTTTTGTGTATATCACTTCTTCCCATAATAAACTCCCTTCAGAATCCGTTCTCTTTTCTGTTGCGACTGATGATTAGTCCATTGACTATTGTGATACCTTCCACGCCTATTTTTCCTTTCACGTGTCTTCAATCGTATCCTTGACACATAACCGGAACAGTGTATGCTCTGGTTGTCTATCACTCTGTCTTCCTCTTCGTCTCTCACCTTCCCGTTCTGAGAGAAGAGAAAGATCGTATTCATTCCTCAGTCTCTTGACAAAAGAATGTCCTCGTGATAAGTTGTTCGTCCACTTGATAGTCTCTTCAGTTCATTGAATTTCTCCACTAGTGAAGGCAAATGAAATTCTAGGTCCATTCCGTCATCCTGTATTCTCCAAGGGGCGGTTTTCTCTGTGAATTGGAGACGACCGCGCGAATGAGAGAGTAGAGAGTAGAATGAACTTTGGGATTTCATTCGCCTTCACTAGTCCCATCCATTATCATGCTTGCAAGCTTGTCTATCCCTTTTCATTGCAAGAGAACTTGTGAGAAGAGTTCAATGGGTGCAGAATGTGTTTCATCCACTCCAGGCTTTCAACGACAAAACTTTTTCGACAAAATTTGTCGAAATTTTTTTCGACAAATCGACAAAAATATTCTGTAGTACATTTTGTCATAATTAAAGGAAAAACTTCAGAAATATACAGTGCAAAAGTCAAAAAATTGGCAAATTGAACATTTTTCTCAATGGATGGCGTTTAAAATGACGTCTTAGATATATTACCCTTCTAGCAAAGATATTCGCGAAAATTTAGTCAGAGATTTCCTAAGATTTACTCGGAATATTTAGTGTACAGTGGCTTCTTCCAATCAGAATATCTAGTGTTAATTTTTGTCGTTTGTCGACAAAACCGACAAACTTTTGTCGTTGAAAGCCTGATCCACTCTACTATCTATAAGAGAAGCAAGATGATAGTGTCAAAGTCTGCGAAACAGCTGAACTTGCACTCTTCTCTTGTACACATCTCACATAGTTCCTTAGGCACTCACTACATATTCCGTTTCTTACACCCACGCAAAATGTTCCTTGGGTACTGTATATCCCTTGAGATTTACAATAACGGTAGTTTTTTTACTTATTTTTTTCCTTCCTTGACCAATTCTTTTGTGGTATGTAAGACATTGTAATACGAATGGGGACCCCACTCGTTGCCAGATTTAGAAAAAGCCCGAATTGGTGGTTGTCTATCTTTTTTTTCGGGAAATTAGAAGTACCCCTTTATATTTGTGTAGGTACCTAGTGTAACAATTACAAATGTATTTGTTTGATGAAGCAATATGTAAGAATCTATGTAGATTGTCTATCTCTTATCTCATCTCATATCTCCTTTGCACATTCAATTCTTCTCTTATCATAGCTTAGTCTCTAAGAGGGTCAGCCGTTCTTTCTCTCATCCACGTGAAGACAAAACGAATGTAATGTCTACAAATCATAATTGTGCCCTTGAAGGTCTCGAATGTGATCCAATCAGATGTCACAATCATAAGAGAAGTGTGTGTCTGAGGAACATTGTGAGTGTATCTGTACCCTCCTCTCCCTTCTCCTCCCTCCCCCTCCTCTCTCTTCTCTCGTGTAGCCCCTCCCACTGGATTGAAGGGAGTGCTCAGTGTGCATTGCTTTCACTTCTACAATGAAGACCTCCCATGCGACAATCGAAGCAGACACAGAGGTGGTCGTTATTGGTGAGTACTTACTCTTTTATTACAATCATTTATACATTTGAACTTCTCAAGTCTCTTTTTGTTCTTGTCAGTCTATGTAATTCCTGTCCTTTCCTTCTTTCATGTTTTCTTCTTTCTTCCCTTGAGAATAGAATGCTTCCTTTTCTGTGTCCACCACTTTTCACTCACATTTCGCAATGGGATGGAATTGTTTGGGAACAGCTCACATCTGATACATCTGCATGTACAGTTATTCTTTTCGTAGGGGGGAAGCTGTTTCGTGATCTCATTGAAAAGCACAAATAATACTTTAGGACGTGAGATATGATAAAACTAGAGGTTAAGGAACTGAAAGATCATGATCACTTGTGCTCAGTTCGTAAATCATGTGGGCCTTTCTTTCTATTCGTGAACGTTGTAATCGTAATGGCTATAGTAGTATGAGTATGATTTGATAGACTGATAGAATAATCCTTCATAATGGTTGATATGCTCTCTTATTCTTTGTCTCTCTTAATTTGCTCTTTCCTTCTCATTCTCTTTTTTCTCTTATGTCCACTCTCACAATACAAACATTCCCTGAGGCAATGATTCATTCTGATAAGAGGAAGTCGTTTATTACGTGGGTGGTCTAACACAATGATGATGATTGTTATTGTAGGCAATGGACCGGCTGGTCTATCAGTCTCAGCTTTTCTCTCCGGAGTCCTTCCATTCTACAATTCTTCTCATCCTCATCACAATCCCAATGTGCACAAACGATTGAGAAGAAAGGAGTTGATGAGTCTTCTCGATCAGGTGGGAACATCTCTTTGCATTCTTTGCCCTCTACAGTAATTCGTATTGCTTTTGTTGTGACCAGTTGAGCATACCTAATTGTACATTGCTCTCGATGGTTGTTGCATGCAAAAGGTTCACCAATTAGGCTCCCTGGTGCAGAAGTACGATTAGTAGACATTGACAAACATTGAAGTGACTGGTGGCATTCTACAGTATCCGGTGTAGCTCTTTCCATTCGAGAAAATTGACTAATGATTCCTGCTGGGGATGTTTCGTGTGTGTCTATCAGTATTTGGTTATGAAAGTGTTGCAATGGGTGATAGGAGGAATGTGGAATGAAGGAAAACACGCGTGGATGCAATGTCATCTTGTAGAGACTATAAGGTAGAACACAGACTAGAACTACAACTCCTTCTCCCTCTCCCTCCCTCGTCTCTCCTTCTTCTTTCCTATTCTGGGACTGAGGGAAGACTCTCATGCTTACACTATGTCTTCCCTTCTTTCTCATCTGCTTCGAAGGGAGAAAGAGGGAATTGTTATTCTCTTGGACTAGAAACTAGAAGAGAATGACTTGTGAACTGTGATTCTGTTTACAAGAATCTCTTGCAAGCTTCTCTTTCTTCTCATGATGAAGTCATTGTTTGGATGGATGAAAGAGGAGGATGAATGTCCTCTTAGACAATCCTTATCTGTAGTGTTTATATTGAGAAGACGCTAAAGTGCTTATCGGGGGTGAAAGGGGAAGGAAAGTGATACAAATCACACAATTCTTCTCTAGTCTGTCAAAGAAATACACTCCAAACGCCGCTTATTTCCTCATCAGCTTATTTTCTGCTTACGTCTCAGAATTTTCTTTCGTTGATTGAGAATTCCAAAAGGAAAATACTCTTGTAAATAACATTAACGCACCTTATTATTTTGGATAGTTATAAGGGAAGAGATGGAGATATCGAAAGGGAATTCATACAATGTAGAGGGTGATCATGTGAAGTATTGGTGAATGGGGTTGAGTACTCCTCTCAATAGACTCAACATTCTCCCAATCACTTGCAATCCTTCTCAATTCTATTCCATTTCCCGTCTCTTTCATTGTGCCAGGGTGCACCGGCTACGAAGAACGAGCGAAGAGAAGGGAGGAAGAATGATGAGAGAACAAATGTCAATCTCATGAGGAAAGAATAACATCATTTCAGGATCTTTCATGGTTCAATTGTGTGGATGATCGTGGTCTTCGTCCCATTTCACAGTTATACGATAGGTATTCCCCTCTCTTCATTCCATCCTCATTTACTATTCATTCAGTCTTGCTCGTCCTGTTGACTCTTCCCAATCTTCCCTTCGATGGATTCACGATCCTTCTCTTACAGTACCTCATGTTGTACTCGGTGCAACTCCTGTTGGAGGCAGTTGGAGCACATTCGACCCTGAGGTCAGAAGAGACTCTTGAATGAAATCTCTTCGTATACGGTATCGGTTGATATATGACTCTTATAGATGTTGGCAGTATCAATTGGTGGATGGCTTGACCTGCCTGCTTTTCCCATCTCTGCGTACTTGGGAAGTACAATGAGTGAGAGAAGGTCATTCATTCTTTCATTGAGAGACTATCGTTCACTTTCAGAATTCCCGCCTCAATCATTTCTGCGTACATGAAGGCTTATACAGAGAAACTGGGAATGGCCGATCACATTCAACCAGGAACTACAGTAACCCGCATTTCGGTAAGGCTCTTAGTCAATGATGAAAGTATACTGGGAGATGTTTGGTCATGATGATATGCGTGTACCCATGAGTCTTTTCTGTGACGTTGAATCATTTGAAGGTTGAAACTAGAGAAAAGAGACTTAGTGAATACGACAAGTTACCATGGAAATGAACATGAGAACAACAAATACAACCGCTTTTTGGTCTCTGCCTTCATTGTCACACTTTATGGGGACATTAACTGAGGAAGGACACATTTGTTGTTCGTCGATCTTATAGAGAGGATGTACCTTTTGTCACATTGAATAGCCAAGTGACCAATGGCCATGAATCACGTTGATAGTTGAATCACGGGAAAGGGAGATGAAGAGAAAAGTTGATGAGAGAAGAGAAGTGAACTCATATTGGGACATGTTTGATGTCTGCAGACTGTTGTAAAGTGATTAATGATCGCAGACGGAATTGATGAAATGGTAGAATTCTCCCTTCTTTCATCAACTTCACGCAACAGTTGTTATATCCTGCACGGCAGAAATAGCTTTTATTTGTGAGCTTTAGAGATGAATGAAGGAAGTTCGAGATGAACTAAAACAAGAGACATATGATTCTATCTTTATTTGTCTGTTCAGAAACAAGAGAATGGTGTGTGGTTGGTGGAAGGAGAACATTCTGATGGATCTGCCTTCTCTCTCACATGCAGAAAGATTGTTGTAGCAACTGGAAAGATGCAATCACGACTACTCCAGGTATCTACTTATATAATAAAAGAATCTCTTCCTTATCTATCTATCTATCTATCTATCTATATATGTCGGTCCGTGGTTTTGCCATAAACATGTTTTAACATGTCACTAAAATATATACTGCCAGCCGGCGAAGCGCCGCGTAGCGGAGCGCAATCCAGCTGGTGATACATTGACCATGATTCCTCTGAGAGTCTTAATGACTTGTTTTGACGTGTGGAGAGCAGATTATATGATTACGTTGAGTAGAATGTTGGCCTTTGACTGAGTTGTTCTCTAGAATGAAAAGAGGAGAGGTGAAATGAGTACAACGATTAGAATATGAAAAGTTAAGGTGGAAGGAGAATCACAATGTACACGAGTTGTCTATGATGTACGATCACTCAAGGATAGAATGGCTAATCAAGAGGTTGACACTCCATGACACTATATCTTCATACTTACTCTCATTCAGGAGTCGTCTACAGTATCTCGTGTAATCGTGGTGGGAGACGGGGTATCTTCAGCTGATGCAGTGACATACTGTATGGAAAGAGGAGTGGAAGTAGTTCATGTAATGAAGAAAGGAGAATCCGCCCTGAGAAGTGACAATTGCATTCATTCCCATTTCAATCTCATCATTACAGACAGTTCCATGTCCAACATGTCTTCTTCTGTTTATCCTGAATACAATCGAGTACATCGTCTCATGACTGGAAGGGCACGAGATGCACTCTACACAAGACATACGGCGGCTACAGTACTCTCAGTGCACAATCATCCAAAGGGATGGGCTGTTGTGAGACTGAGAACTGCAAAGGGACATATTGTAGAGGTGGAGAGTGTTGTAGTGTAGAAAGAGAAGATTCTCATTCAGGAACGTTGTTCATTCATCGCTGCTTGTGTGGGAAAGAAGTCAACATTGGTTGGAGTGATGCCAGATGATATGGAGATAGGCAATGACTACATTACTCCTGTTAGTTCATTCATTCCTTTCCCCCTTACAGTATCCTCTTACAGTATGACAATGTGTACTGTGTGGGAAGTGCAGCAGGAGATCATTTTGTTCGTTTCCTCATTGGTGGTTGTCTACAAGTGAGATCTTTCCCCCTTCATTCCCTTCCATCTCTTTCATTCAGGTCGCTCAATGTATTGTATCTGAATATAGAGGAAGTAAGAATTGTGTGAGAAGGAGGTCAACAGTCACTGAGGTCATTCGTTCCCTTCTATTCCCTTCTATTCCATTCTATTCTATTCTCATTTCAGGTTGAGACTCTTCCTCAATCTTCAATTGATTCTTTCCTTGAAGATTCTGATTCACTTCCACTACAAGTTTCTTGTTGACACTGGAATGTAAAAGAAAACAAAACAAAACAAACATTTTGTGGAGAAATACATTTAGTATTTATGCTTGTTCTTTTATTACTTGTGCGGGTACGCGAATTTGATATGAATTGTCAACATTTCACACTGTTGTTTCATTTTGCATTCCGTCTTATCTTGATCCATACGTTCTGTGTATCCTTAGTGTGCACCCAACAGTTTCCATTACGGTTGTCCCTATTCCCCATGTGAATGACTCGCTACAGTAACACATAGTGACTACTAATACTTGTAAATTGTCTATTGACCAATTTTAACGGAGTAGTTCTGTTCTCATGGAATCTGTAGAGACGTGGTATGAAAATGCCTGCAACGAAGATAAAATAATTCTTTTGATGATGTCTCATTGTCTCTTCCTTTCCCTTCTTGCGCGGTCCCAATGGTGATGTTCTTCTTTAGTGATGGCTGATGGAATCCCTGCAGAATGAATCCCAAGCGACGCGAGTCTCATTTCATGTTTTCATGAATCCGAGCGGTCGTGCGCTCTCATTTTTC
>JACMIF010000035.1:72834-84509 GCA_014805445.1 Diplogasteroides magnus | reverse complement strand
GTTACACCCTGGCGTTCCAAGCGTTTTCTCCAGGGGATCTTTGTTCGCGGGCACCGCTACCAATTGCCCGACCCAAGTTTTCAATAGACAATGAAAGAAATTGTCTAGTGGGAAATGATCTAGGGTGGTATTCTTCGAGCGGTTTTGGCGGATAACGAAATATTTGGCGGGCGGCCAAATATTTGGCCGTGTGGAGAGAGAGCGTTAAAAATGAGAGAGCGCTCCGCCAAAAAAATTGGCGGGCGCGAAAAAAAATGAAACAACAGAAGGGCATGAATATCAGGATGTGAAACAAAGCTCACAGTTTTCGAAAAAAATTTGGCGGTCGCCAAATTATTTGGCCGTCAAAGAATCCACCCCTAACCGTGAATGATTGTCAATATTTTGTAAAATGAAATTTTTTTTATTATTGCTGATCGTGAGAAAATTTTTTCCAAGGTTTCCAATTTCCGATTTGTTCTAACCATGTTAACAGGGAATTCTCAGGACTCAAAAAATTCCGCCAAATTGTTGTTTTTGAAAGCGATCACCAACGGATGCGTGTAAAACAGCGGACTAAATTGTGCGTCGAGTGTGGTATAAATTCTGATTTTTCCGATTCCGGACTTTTTGCCGGCTTGCTTCATTTATTGATCCTTTGCTAATTTTCCCCATTGCTCACCCTTCGTAGAGCACTGATTTTGTTTCTAATATTATGCTGACAACCATTGTAGTGTATTCTGCGCGAAAGTGACGTTTGTCATGACCTTTCCCCTTTGAATCCGCCTTTTCAGGTCGAGGTTGCTTCCGTATCTTCATGTCCGGTCTAATCCGGCGGATTCGACGAACGAACAAGAAGGCTGCGAAGTACTCGTTCAGTGCCACTCTACAGGTTCATATTTCACGCTACTTTTCACCATTAAACCGATTTTCAAAGTTTAAATACTGAGTGAATTCTGTACTCTTATTCCCGAACTATTGTTGTTTCAGGAACTTCTCATCGTTGTCAACAACCCCGATGTACATCCAAAGGCCATTGTTGTGTCCTTCCAGCATCGGTGAGTGTTCAGGAAACATTTCAATTTGACTCAACCCGCAATCAATGCTTGTTGCCTCAATTGGAATGACTCACGACCTTGTTTCTTGCTTTTTTGTTCCTGTACTTTGTGGCATATATACTTGTTCAGTTTAAGAATTAATGGATGGAATAATTCTTATAAGCGTGATTTGTGCAGTTTGCTAGGTAGATAGAACAGATCCACCCAGATCCGGGCGAAATAGACTGGTAATGGCTTGACAACCTCTCAAATCACTAAATGTAAGCAAATCCTCTTGTAGACGCCGTCGTGTAACATCCCGTGAGCGAGGATGGGAGCGTTCGTTCTCGAAGCCTGAGCAGACAGTGATTGTGTGGCCGGAACAGGCTCCTGATGCTCTCGACATCATCACAACTCTGTACAAGGGAGCCAATAAAGAAGAGTACGACGATAAGGTATCAATTTGTTTATTTTTTTCAGTAATTCTTTTCTTTATTTGAACTTGCCAATATGTAAATTACTGTGCACAGACGCCTGGGTTTGTAGTTGGGAGCCTAAAATAAGTCCAATTTAAATAGAAAATGGAACATTTTTGTGGTGGTTTTATTCCCTAAAGTGAGGCCGTTTTGAGGAATGGACGATTGTGGTGGATGAGATCACAGTGAAAGGAAGAAAGAAGCCTATAGCCGCAGTTCCACTCAACATGCGACTCTTCATCCAAGGTACACTTACATAGTTTACGCCCCTTTTCACGAAATCTTAATTATGACAGATTTGGGCGATTTTGTGGCGCCAAAAAAGTTCGTAACATGCGAGCATACGTTGCAAGAAAATTATATCAGTTCTTGTATAATCTGATACTTAATAAATGTCGTTTTCCAAAATTATGAATCATTCAGAGTGATTTTCTCTTCCATTGTGCTCAAAATAAGTTATCATAACCACCATTATAGATGAACGTATTCAACTGAAGCTCAAGCTTCGTCCACTCGCCCCTCACATCAAACACGCTTCCATCGTCCTCACTCTCGCATGTCAACTGCTCAAGGAAGGATTGTGAGTGGAATCTGTGAATTAGGAGGATTATGGTATCTCTCCAGCCGAGACGACATGAGCACGACATCATCGATCTCAGCGAGACCGTCACGGGAGCAGAGTGTGGCTGATGGAGAGGATGACGTGACTGTGCCAGTCCCGGAGTCTGATGGTTAGTCTTTCAATGGCTCATCGTTGAAATGGCAATTTTTATATTCTTATTACCGACATGCTACATCAATATGAGTGGTATAATGGCCATTCGATTGAAGTTATTTCTGGTCATCACCATTATCATTATTTATCAAAGTCTTCTATCTATACAAGAATACAGACTTCGATACAAAAAAATGCAGGATCTATCCAGGTTTTGAATTACCGTGATATTCAGTAGACTTTCGCAGTGACCACTAGCTTTTTGGAAACGTATTTTGAACTCTCTTATCTGTCTTCTTTGCTGCTCAAATTGAAGCCGCTCTCAATTTGCCCTTGGGTCGTAGTTGCGAGAGCCGCGCCCATTCCTCATTTCATTATCACTCTCATCTCACAGATTTGAACCCAATTCGATGGCGATTTTGGAAAAGGGGAGCATTAGGTCGGAATGAAGTATTCAGTCTTCCCTCATCGGCAGTTCATTCTCTGTTTGATCATAGAAGATCGATGCCTCACGAGAGAGAATGATTAATGCGCAATAGACGCGCAGTCTATGGAATGCTCAACGCAATTTCCTGTCTTTCAGTTTCTCTCTTCAAGCAAACTCGTGTCATTCCCTCCGGAAACGAGAGACAGCATTAGTGTTCCTCCTCCTTGCATTAGTCTCTTAGTATCCATCACTCAATTTGTCGTCTTCCCTTCTCCTGAGTTGTCGTCTCTGTCTTGTAATAGACAACAACTCATTGTGAGGAGAAGTGTCAATGGGAAGAGAACTCTAATCTCTGAGAAGGATTAAACACAACCAACAACTGAGTGTGTGTGTGTCTCGAAACGCAAAACATCATTGTCCCATGTCTTGTTCACTCCTCCATTCCATCTCTCCAATATTGTGAGAGGGAAAGGCAGCCAATTTCCTCTTCTGAATCCTCTCCAAGAGGGGTTGTTCATCAAAGCATAGAGACCACAAAAAAGAGGAGAAGAAAGACAGCACATTACTGCAACCTCTCCCTCCTCATTCCTCCTTGTCAACCCCAGGGTTCTCTGCCTTCAGGGCATATCTCATTTCATGTTTGAAGGCAGGAGAGGGAGATGAGGGGGAGAAGGGCCTGTCTGCAGTAGAAAAGAAGAGAGGATGTAGTGATGAGGGAGGATGGGATTTCGAGAGGCACAAGCATAAAGGCACCCCACTTATATCACGAACATGAACAGCAAGCAAGTAGAAGATATGCTAAGAGAAGGGGGTTGGGAATTCCAAATTAGGATCACTTTTTCATATTAACAGTGAATTCTGAATCGTTCAACAGCTGATAGGAATGTTGAAGCTGTTCTAGTTGAATTTTTATCAAAAAGTAAAGACGTTTTGAGAAAAAAAACTTTTGTATCAGGAAAGATAAGGACGAATACAATTGGAATGAGGATCAAAAGTGTTTATTCTAGGAAAGGCGCGGGCCGAAATCGCCAGGATCTCGGATGAAATGCAGAAGAACTTTGGATTGGATGAGGAGAAGCAGAAGGAGAAGAGTCCAACAGGTATGGACTCTTATCGATACTATGTTTTAGAATATTCATACAGTGTCATTTCTATTTCAACATGCTGAAATAAGTTTCAGTGCATGCACAAGTCTGTATTGCATAGACACTCATGTGTCCCTCAAAAGTATCTTTCCGTGAGACGAAATTAATTTCATTTTTTCTATGAATGAGCGGTAATGATCGAATTAATGATGATTTTTTTGCTATCGTTCCTAGAATCCATTTTTATATTGATCCATACAGTATGGACCATACGGACGCTAAGAATTTGCTCGATAAGAGAACAGTTCCAATCGAAATAACGACGAATCGCATGATTATCCATCCCATTCAGAGCCAATTCGTCCTCCATGGCGCTCACCTGGTCAGTCTCCTCCACCCTCTGCTGCCAGAAAGGATCCGATCCTGGAACAGATGCAGAAACTCCCCACAACTGCATTCTTCGAGGTGAAGGTGAACCTGGATCAAATGCTTTTCACATTAGAAATTAATGAAGGCGGGGGAAAGCCATTTCAATAAACTGAAAGCACAATGTATGATTCGCATTGACCACAAAGTGCGATTTGCTTTTTTTTGTGAATGATAAAAACAATAAACTGTAGGCTAGTTTGGAACGTTTGTACGTTGACCTAAAGAAATGACGCATTTGCAGAAGGGAATGAATGTATTATAGATTTTAAAAAAACATTTCAATCACCGAAGGTGTCTAAGGTCCTCATTAATTGTGTTTTTCATGTATAAATCATTGGTTGTATCAGGTAGATGAACACTCTCATCCAGTGTCTGCCATTCCACCCAAGAATCTCTTCCCAAATGTCACTGCACAATCGACATTCATCTCACCCAGGTACATTACTAACTGGTAATTTCATTTATTTATTCATACAGATCTGGTATCGAAATGTAATTGCTGACCACTTGGAAGAAATTATTGTGTTCTCGTTTTTTTGTTGTTGCATAGATTGGCTTATATGTGACAGATAGTAAGAATAGCGAATTAAAGTATTGTTCGCTTCGCTAGTCACTCATTTATGTGATGTTAGTAGCCAAATACAAAATGAATCTAACAGAATCACTGAAAAAGACAATGATATAATTTATAACAACATGGCGGCTGTATTGATTGGTTACGGTACAACTCGATTGTTTCAGATCGAGATCTCCGAGAGCGTCAATGAGGAATCAACTGCCAGCGATGCCGCCAGTCAAGGTACTGGAAGAGGGGGAGGGATACTGTGTAAGAATTGCAAAGTGGATGATGAGGATAAAGGCGGGGGAGTTATGTTCCATAAAAATTTTATGTTCCGGGCACCATAAGAAGGTAATAGTAATATGGATCGTGCTTATTTTCCAATGACTTTCAAAATATTGCTGCGACTGATTCTTATTCACACTCACAGTCTCACATGTTCATAATTAAAATAGAGTATGTGATCATAATAACTCATAATATTTTCAGATAGAGAACGAGAGCGACTTGAAGTGGTGTCAAAGAGTGACTGCCAACTACAATGGAGTCAAGATCACCGATTTCGAGTACCTTTCTCCTTATTCTATTGCCATCCTGTTAGCTTGTTGTAACAGAACCACATACTAGGTTATGGTTTATCGGTGTTTTGATATATGGTTCCTGTACGTCATGATATTGTGTAACAAATCTGTGGTGTATATGCATAAGCTCTCTGGCGCATTGACACGTCCGCGCGATAGAGAACGCAGAGAAATGGATTATACTTTGGGATCCACTATGGCAAGACAATCTTTACAGTACCCTCAATCATTCGTTGCAGGAAGTCTTTCGGCAACGGCCTCGCTCTCTGTGCACTCATCCACGCGTATCGACCCGATCTCATTGGAGTGTACGATCTGTTGGACTTCTCGCAGACCATGAACGGCAAGAGAGAGAACATAGCCAAGGTGAGGGGTTGCGGTATATCATGAGTTAGTTATCGATTAGTTTACGGTATTACCATTGGCTAGACTACCATTTTAGTAAGACTGTTGGAAAGGGAAGGATCAAGGAGATGTTTGGGATTACGGTAGAGATCACTCAAGGAGACGGTATATTTAAGGCACTGTCTGCAGCATCCACACTGGGAGTTCGCAATCTTCCCGACGACAGCGAAATTATCACTCCGGAGAAGGTAAATAAGTGTTTATTAGGAATAGATACAATAAAAATCATTTTGAGCTAATGACATGCTATAAATTTATTTCCGCCGGATAGTTTTCACGGTGTTTTTGTGATTTCAAAAAAAACTAATGATTTCATAGCAAATATTCGTGCCTAAGCGCTCAATGTTTTTGGGCAACAACATTATTGAATTGCATTCTTACGTAAGGTGAAATCTCCAGGAAGAGTTCATGTTTCATAATTGAATATTCCAGTCCGTTAGTTCTTCAAATGCCTATTATCCTCTACAGAAGGCGATTCATCTTCTGATTGAACGTCTCCGTCGTCTTCTGGAAGGATCTACTGAACTACCCACTCCTGCCAGTACATCCGACCACAGAATATCCCAACTCTACTTTGTCAGCGATGATGAGAGAAAGGTACGTTGCTAACCCGCTGAGAATAAGTTTCAACCTGCTCGATTTATAACAATTTTTTTGCTTTCTTGTTAAACACTTCGTTCGTTTTATTATTATTACAGTATTTGGCCTGTATAATACTCACAATCAGAAAGATCTGATTCACACAAATATGGATGTGTTCAGGTAATCGCGGATTTCGGTAGACTTCAGGAGTCAGCGGGGGCCTTCGAATCACCGGCGTATTCTGGTGTCAAGGTGAGTACAAATAGAGATGAGCAGGGACAAAATAGTGTATTTCGAAATATTTATTCATGTTTAGCCCCCAGCCCGCCAACCGACCGGGCGAAAAAATCACATAAGGGGACCCTTATGCGATTTCCCAAACCCCCCGCCCGCCCGAAAAATGGAAATATAGTTATTTTGTCCCTGGGGATGAGTGTATAGGGTATGATTCAGCTACGTTATTGGAACTGCTAAATAAAAATAATCTTATTCATTTTTCTGTTTTGCGCATTGATGCATGCGGTCAATGTTATTTTATTATTTTATTTATGTTTAAGGAGAAAGATGCTGAGATGGCTCGCACCCTTGAGAGGGAGAGTACGAGGGAGAAGAAGGAACGGAATGAGAAAAGGAAGAAGGAACAGATTGTCAATGGTGAGTAGGGCAGAAGTCACCATAGGATTTAGAGGGGACATCCTTCCTCAAATTTGCTCTTTAGTTAGGGGAAGTGTTCTCCGTTTAGTACTTTCCCCGTCGGTCAATAGCTTCGAAGGCTATAATTTATAACAATAATAATGTATTTGAGTTATATTCAATTTAGAAGAGATGCACAGAGAAAAGAGCTTTTATAATTTCTTTTTGAAACATGACATCGCCTGCATTGAACCTACTGGCTAATTACGGTGAACAAGTAAAATAGTCTCTATTCAGAGCCCGTCCCCTCCACTTCCTCCCTTCCTTCTTCATCCAATCCACCGAGAGAGGCACACGATCCATTCGAATCTTCATCTGCAGATGAGAAGATAATGGAAGAGAATGGAGAGAAGGACGATGAGTGAGTCATTCTTATGTCTTCACAATAAATGAATCTAGTCTTTTCACCCTCAACTTCCAAACCAAAGATGAAAAACATATTGATCATCGTAGCATAGATCATTTCATATGAAAAGAAGCTATGATGGAACTGAATTCTATGAAAATTGGCAACCACTAATTGTTGTGTTTCGCCCCGTAAGTATTTGTTAAAGTGCTTTTTGTCTCTTTGGTATCAGAAATTCCGTCATTTGATCCAAAATCAAGTATGTTTCACCATGCGCTTATCAGTAGCAACGTATCCTTGATACTGTTGCACTTCACGGTCTTTGGTCATTCCATTCTAATAATTGTCCATTGCAGATTGGAAGATGAAGAGGGCGAGGATAGTACCCTGGTGGAGAGACCGATGACAATGATCACACCCAAGTTGCCACGACCGGTAAGTGCACATTTCTTTATCTACATTTACAGATACTGTAAGATTTGTTCTTGACAGACTGTACTGCTTTTGTGCTGAAACCCGTTTGCTTCTTGTATATATTTTGCTTCATAAACAGTCCAAATGAGAATAAGTAATTGGTTGCTCCAACGGTCTCCGTTCTAATAATGTATCATTGTCAACCTGCAAATGTTATGACTTGGCTTCTGTTAAGCCATGGTATCAACTGATGGCATCCATCAAATCGTGAGACGCTCACAAGAGCAAGGAATGTTCTCAAATAGTGGTTGAGTTTTTTTTTCTTTCCTAGGTGTGCACCTCTCCATCTCGTCGAGAAGAATTGAGGAAGAAGGCACGGGAATTGTTGGACAACCCGAAGGCTGCATTGGAAGGATTCTCTGTATGTCGTCTTGTCAAACTTCTTCTTTTATCATTGGCTTTTGTTTACATTATTTGTGGTTGTGGCTAAAACCTTTCATATAACAGTTTATTCTTAATTCATTTGGGTCAAAATATTACTGTATTACTGTGAAGAGACGGTCAATGACGTCATCGAATACCGTAATCTCATTTGAATTGTCTGATTCAGGTCGCCCCTGATGGCCGTCGGCGGGAGGAGGCCAGACAGCTCATCGCTGACGCCACAACGGACGGTGCCACATTCGTTATTCATGGTACGGTACTTTATGTTTGGCACCGTTTTCTCTACCTTTTCATATGTCAATATTATAGTAAAGAGATGTATCTTTTTTAAAGGATATTTATCAAATGAAGTACTTTGGCATGTTCTTCTAGTGTTGATGTGGTGAGAATGTTCATTGTGAAGTCCTCCCTTCTGACAGTAGACAACCCTCCGTGATGTTTCCATCTTCTGATTGTCCCTTTGTTCTCTCACAGGCCATCATCGATCATCCTCCACTGCCGGTGTGCCGATCATGAAGAGATATCCCAGCAAGGGATCTCTCGGAGGATCAAACACCGATCTCAGGAAAGTCGGTACGGTATAGTCTGCTATTGATTTTTTGCAACATCTTTTATCCAATTAACCTGAAAATTAACTTTGGTACTGACGTATGTTCTGTACATTACGGATTACTGTTGCAGATACTGTAGTTGTGGTGTACGGTATGATTGTAGTGTGAAGTGGTTGTCATGTTCAGAACTGGTACAACCATCAGTGACTGTCCATCGATTCAAGATGAGAGACCCGAGTCCAGTTCTACAGAGGAAGATATGTATGTTGTGACATCTTTCGTCTCTCTGTGTACTGTAGTCTTTGTAGTACAGTATTCAGTTCAAAAGTCCAGTGAGTAGATGTGACGTTGATTGTTAATGTTTTTTTATGATTAAAAGCTATGTTCTTAGAAAAATTGTCAAAGTCATGATAATGTACTGGAAGTGAGGGTCATTGGGATTTCACATATAATAACATATTTTTCGACAAAGATCAGTCTGATAAATTTAAATATGCTAGTTGAGAAAATCTAGACTCGTGTCTATGCCAGTACAGGATAATTGGAGACTTTGTATCCACTGTGAAACCTTTCCTCACCGGATATTTCCTTGCAGATGACAATGGCGAGTCTCCACTCATACCGGCCATTGGAGGATCAACTGATGAACTACTGCAGGTCTCTCTTTTCTCTTTTTGAAGTATTGATGCCCAATCGCCTTTCTCTCACACTATTCTTTCATGTATTTTCATCCCCTTAGGGTGAAAGGAACTAGTTGTTTTTGCCCCAGCCGGCCTTATCCGAAAAATACCCAACCCTAACCGTATTCGACCCACCATTCGTGACCTTTCGAACTTATGGGTTGACTACAATTGGATTCTCTCTTTCTCCTCTTCCTGTTCAGTCGCGCATATGTAGTAATGATATACGACTTCACACCTGAGAGATGAATGGCGGCTGTTACAATGTCCACTCGATGTATCCAATCTTTTCATTTAGTTTATGTTATTCTTGTTTTCCCATCTATTGGTGATCGTGGTCGTCCTTTCTCTTTTATATTTTACGTAACCTATGAAGATCTAACATTTTTCACGTGAATAATGGTTATTTACAGAAGCGGTGAAACATATTTGGGCCTTGTTTGGCCATTGACCCATTGAATGTTGTCCCCATTCCATTCGTGTTGTACCTTCAGTCTGCCTCTCGTGGTGTCAACAACGCCGCCCTTCATGCCGTTGCCTCATTCGACAGACTCAAACGATTCGGGAGCATGAGAGGGGAGGAATTGAAGGACACAATAGCATTGTTCGCACAGAAATACGGGGTGAGATGTGTGTGCCAAGCCTGGATGGAGTATGCTTCACAACTGCACGCAACTCACCTTGCAGACATGCCTGCCGCATGCGGTTCACTGCTTCACACTCATGAGACACTATCTTGGATGGAATATCTTTCACGGCAGCATTAACTTGCACGGGTGTTACACATTGCAATAATTGGTTGAATTGCTTGAATAGTGTAGTGATCTGTGAATGGTGTTTGTCACTCTGCTTCTTTCTCCTCATTCTGTCCTTTCTTTGCATTCCTCCGCTGAAGACTACCTGATATCAATTGATTACCGTAATCCTTGAGGCTCCGTCGACAGCACCCGTCGCGTCCTCATCGATTCCCAGTGGAACACGAGGCAGAAGTGCTGATCGTGAGTTTTTATTTGTTATGATATTTACAGTTTGAGAAATCAATGAGATGACAATAGAATTGGTGAATTTTGGTATATTTGATACCTTGATTTAGATCTCGCTAGTTGAGCTTGAACAAATATTCACTATTTTATGTGTCCTCTATATCATTTAATATTAATTTAAAGCTGATGTATCTGCAGCGACAGCTACTCCTACTCGCAAGGTGACTGCGCAGTGGCAGAAGGATGTGGAGGATGAGGAGAGGACAACGAGGGAACAGGTACGGTAGCTACTCTACCAGTTTGCAGTCAATTTGCCTTCGAGGTGCTGCTTCCTATATCATTAACATATTGAAAGGCCTACCATCCTCTGGAAGTGCTAATGATGATAATTAATTGATTTTTATCTGATCGGATCATCTGCAGTAACCTCACATTCGCTTCAGGAGACGATTGCGGAGGAGTTGGTGAAGATAGACGAGGAGAGAAGGCGAATAGAGACAGCAGTCAGGAATTACGGTAGGTATATAAATGGTTGTTTTTACAGTCCTGTTGAACCGGTCTAATTTTTGTTGATATCAATCTTTATCAAGACTTGAAGATTGTCCTCACCCGGCTGCAAATCAGAAAATTACTAATTAAATTTATTTCCCGTTGAATTTCTGTTGTTAGTACTTATTTTGCTAATTACTTTTCAAAACCAGTTGACTCCTCGAATCTGACCTCAAAGAATGCATTTAAAATACTTCAGAGCCGAGTTCTGAAGAGTACGAGCGATTGGCGAATGAACTGTTCCGACTACCGAATGAGAAGAATCGACTGGTGAAGAAACAGGTATGTTGAACCATCTTATAATATTATTTGTCATAATGGTACGTCTTCATTTATTTGTTCTTTGTGATCACAACTTTATTCAAAAAGGAAAGACATCTTCTGATGCTGAAGTGAATTTAGAAAATATTGAACGCGCTGCCAATTCGTTAAGAGATTTTTATCTTCCCGAAATATGATATACGGTGCTGACGCTAATGATATTGATGTATCGTCATCTGTTATTCGAGGATAATAGTGTTGGCTAATGAAATACGCACGCGAGAGGGAATACGAAAGTGCACGCCCTCCCTCGTATACGAGCGAAGCGGTCGCTCATTTTTTAGGATTCCATGGAATCCTAGCGGCTTTCCTTCGTATTCCCCTGAATACGAGCGTTTGTCATGGCATTTGGAGACCTTATTGGCAACAGAGACGGTGGAAATTTTTTATCCCGGACTAACTGTTGGCGTAGTTTACGA
>JACMIF010000035.1:32125-61061 GCA_014805445.1 Diplogasteroides magnus | reverse complement strand
TTATGAGCGATTTATTTGAAAAATGTAAATTTT
Source organism: Diplogasteroides magnus (assembly GCA_014805445.1). Classification (NCBI taxonomy): domain Eukaryota; kingdom Metazoa; phylum Nematoda; class Chromadorea; order Rhabditida; family Diplogasteroididae; genus Diplogasteroides; species Diplogasteroides magnus. The sequence goes on along the minus strand of JACMIF010000035.1, from coordinate 61,028 downwards.
AATAGGAATAATTAATTTTTGGAATAATTCAAGTAATCTATCCTGTAGAGAATTTTATGCTGCGTCGACCTGTGCAAACTAGAATTTTCTTATAAACAAAGTTATGTCGTTGCGGGAACGAGGGGTATCGCGGGGTATCCCCGTGATACCCGCTCATAGAGCCGGAATCCGCATCACTGTAATTGAGTCATTTATTTGGCGTAGGAATTCAGATAAGCCTCGCGGATGAGATAATTATCAATGACGAATACCATTCTTAAATTTCTTGCTAGATACTTTTGGAAACTAAAAATATGTAGCAGTGAATATTTAACTGACTCCTGTTTCATTAATTAATTCTTTTACAGAGACTTCGTGGTTGTTGAATGTCGACGGAAAAGTACAGACAAGGGAAGTACTGAGGGGACAAGAACTGCAGGTGGGATTACAATACAATCGTTATTATTGTGGTAAACGGAATTGAAAGTCAGCCTTTATATGTTGAGCGTGAAACCTATTCAAAATCATGGCTAATGGTTAGAGAAACGACGAAATATCACGTAAATTAGAGAGTGCACAGTCGTCAGCCAGATGGATTGTGTGTACTCGGTATATCAAGTTTGTTTTCCACAATAATAGTTCACTCCTGACATGAAGACCTCTAGTCTCGAAATATGTTTCAAAGAGATCATATAAGCCGAGTCTAGTTAATGAAAAGCTTATTTGCCCTTTTCAAAAGTATTCCAACACTGTGATCATTGAGAATCTGCTCGAGAAGTACGTGGAGGACTAGGTGAATGGTTGGCGGGAAGGAATAGCACGTACAACAGCAGTTTCAGACGATTGCTGGGAAGTGTACGGTAAGAAGAAAGGCGAATTATTTCCCTATCGGGTATCTGACTTGATTACACTCGCAGATGATAGAGTATATGCAATGGAAACGATGATAGAATAAGTCACATTAATCGTATTATAAATTCATGAAAAAATAGAGAAGTTCAGAATAGAAGCACTAAGAACTGGTGAAAGTTCATAGATTAGTATTTGCAGAGGCGGTAATCGTTTTCGTGCGGCGTCCACGGTTTCGGCATCTCCTGAACCACCAGCTACAGCTGAGAGTCCGACACAGGAAGGAAGTCAATCTGCAAGGTCTGTATTCTTCTAAAGCATAAACGGCACTAGGAGAAGAGAAGTGGGAGTGGATACACAACCGCGACGCGTAAAGTCATGCGTCGCGGTCCAAGTAATAAGCCCATACAGTATATTTCAGAGAGACTTCCTTCCGCCTTCGCATTCCCCGACACGCTGCACGAACGGCAAGTGAAAGCGCCGCTTGCTGCTACAAAGCGACCAATTCCACGTATCAAACCACAAACTACAAAGATCAAACTACATTCTTCAGTGAGTCACCGCCCCCTTCAGCTTCACACCTGGCAAGTCTCGCGTGTGAAGAAGTGTTCGAGGACGAGGCCCTCGCACAAGAGGACACCACCTGATTTTCTGTGATTTCCTAAATCACACCATTTTCGGTCTTATGCTAATTTGCCCCGCAATATCGCGATCTCTTTTGATGGCTTGTGAAGCCTGATGTTATGTATCTCTTTCTAGAGAACCTTAGTTCGCATGCAAAAATGTTACAAAATGTTGTTTTTCGAGTGCGTAAATAGTATATTTTTGAAATTGGGATACTTAGGTTCTAGTTCGTATGCTACAGTAGCTACTACAGTATCTAGTCCATGTTGTCGTATCTCAGGTCACCCGCCATTCCTATTTATTCCTCGCTTGCATCGTCCATCTTTTCCACTTCACGGGTTCTCTCCTTCCAATCCCCAAATAGGGCACAAATGTTCTTTTTTCCTATAATTATCCAGGTAGTAGTGTAGGGAAATTCAAGTAATATTCAGTCAATTTTGTCTCCTGAGCTGTTATTTCTATCGATGATGCAACAGCTCACAAGAGGAGAATGACTTGAAACATCATTTTCTTTTGCATACCAACTGAACTTTTATTCCAACTTCAAACTCAATTGTCATTTCTCCAGACTCTTTGTCTGTTTTTGCAAACGTCACAATTGCAGAGAAACGAGGTTTTGGATGGAAGTTCAGTTGCTATGACACATATGCACTCTCTTTCGAGTGGTTGTTTATCTACCCAGAGATTAGAGATTGGAAACAATTTCAGACGCAAGAATGTATAATTGCGGCACCCTTGTAATAACTGTTACAGTATCCTTTATTGTTCCTTATTTCAAACGGTGTCTTTCTCTCATCCGATGATCTCCACTGTAGTACTGTGTTTCCCTCTGTTCCCGTTGTTAACTTCTTCTCTATCCGGGTATCCCCTCCCCATACGCGCCTTCCTTGCTCCATCCACTTCAACATCCGCATGCAAGCCGAAACGAACTGCGTGGAAAGTAAATCGCTTTTGTTATTTTTAAGCAGAAATATCAAAAACGATGAAAACGTTACTTCCTGGCAGTTCTTTCTGTTTGCTCCGCCCCTTATTGCCCCGCCTACTCTTCTCTAAACTGCAAAATTGTTTGTACGCCAACGAGTATCGTATGCCATATTTGTATTTCTCTTTTATTGTGAACAAATCGAAGGTTCTGGAGATAATGAAGAGATTATGAACAAATGTTGCATTCGAATATCACAAAATGTACAATCCTTCCTATTCGGAAAGGAAAGTGCACATCCTTTTCATCACTCAATTCGTGTTTCCAAAGGTATCTACTTTGTCCCCTTTGCTTTAGTCGCTCAAACGAATATGATTTACTAGAGAGGCGCTTACGGGTAAATATTGACAGTCGCTGACCTCCTAGTCAACTTCATTCCTAGCAGTCGTCTCTGCGAAGTGAGAGGAGATCGCTAGGAATGGATTTAGACAGTTTGGAGGTCAAAGGCTGCCAATAATTACCCGAAAGCGACATCCTATGATTTACAATTTAGCTATTTTCGAAAATTTGCATGAAAACATTAATTGTACTCTCAAATAATTTGACCCTCATTTCCTCTCTCTTCCCTCATTCCCATCGGTCGACCGATGTGGGTGCCCGCAGACTACGAATATCACGGTACCGAGAGTCTGCTCGACGAGATATTGTACGTGTCTTTGCATTGAAAAGACATATTTCGTTAAATATCTAAAATATCTAATAATTATCGAAATATTGCAGTGACCATCATGGGAAAGGCGTAGAGGAAGAGTACAACCACGACACACTCACTGTAAATAAGATCATCATGGTTATACATATAAAACGTTTGTTGTTAGCTGTGGCGCCATCAATTAATGCCATGCTAAATACAATGGGCTAAAATTGAAAAAGCTATTGGGAACGTTACTTGAAACATTTCAAATTCAGGCCACAATCGCTTTTCTGGGACGCGAAATCAAACCGAAAGAACCGTTCATAAAGAAAATTAAGGTGAGATATCATTCAGAAAAAATTATCATATGTAATTCTTTTCTTTGGTAAATTAGTATTTTAAGATTGGTTACTTCGAGTTCGAGTTGACGACAATTGTCAACGAAACAACCGTTACGATGTTCGTATTGTTCACAATTTTTTTTAGCAACCATCAAAACTTTAAATTGTCCATGTTTGATTGGCGGACAAACAAAGCATTTGGTGTCCCTCTGTCTTTGAGAGACTACAATACAATATGATATTTATCCGTAGGTCTTACGCTCTGGGGATTAACAGCAGTCTTCGATTAGTCATAAACTTCGCAATTCTTCCCTGTATCGAGTCATTCCAAAGTTATGTTGAAGAATGTTGAATCCTAGACGGAGTCGTTCCCTATTTGGCTATACCCCTCCTGGTTGGTTAGTCCCTGCTAGAGTAGAATTCAATTCCGAGACTAGGAGGGTGGGAGGAAGGGGGAGACGACCGCCAACGACGAATGACTCAGTGTAGAATGAGGGAGTGCATGAGGGCTATATGGGCTCACATGCTTTTAATCAGTAAACAACCCAAACGTCGCTCCCTTGAGATGTTTTACATTTTGAGAGAAACAAGGAGAGATGAATGGAATTCTTTCGTGGTCATCGACGTCGATTGGAAATGTGCCTTCCAATTCGACGTGAGTCAATCTTCATGAATTATTTGTTTCTGCGGTGTCCCAGGAGTTCTGTTAAAAATCATATGAAACAAAAAGGAATCTCTGCACCTCGCAATCCTCTCCAATCATCCTATTCATATCATGCAAACACATTCCACCACACCTTTCTAATGTGGCATGTCATGTAATTCTTCAGGTGTTGTGTGACCGTATCACAATGCGAAAGGGCGAGAGATTCGTGTGTGTTGAAGTGTATCACGAAAAGGAATGGCTCGCATTCTGTCCTTCGCTTCTCGTCGTTTCCGTGCGCGACTACTGCAGAATTGAAGAGAAGTGAGCAAAGCGATTCACGAATACTCGGTCCACTCTTCGTCGTGACTCTTTCCCGTGCGGTCTTCTCTTACAAACACGAGATGACCCGAAAACAAGGAAGAATGACGCGAAAAAATGAAATTGCTAACACTAATATTCTGTCGCAATACCATAGAAGTGAGTATCATGCATCCCAACCACGGTTTTCGAATTACTAATGTTCGTGCTACGTAAGTCTTATGATTTTGATTCATCAAAACTCGAGAAATATTAACAAAGCTGATTGCAGTCCTCTCAACATTCCTGATGCGACGCTCATCTGTGAAGGACAGGTTGGTAAAAAAAGTAGAAACAAATTCGTCTGTGTCATTTTCCGTTGAAGACCCTGCCTAATCAGACAGTTTCTCCATAAAACAATGCAATTTTTCAAGTTGAGTATTATTAAAGTAAACTTATTTGATAGATTCTCCCAATTTCGTCCTAAGCACTCTAATTCGCCTGCAATTTCGTCATTTCTCTGACCTTCGGTCGTGGCTTCAAACACGTTTCAACAACTAAATAAATATGCTGGAATTAAAATAGCTCTATATGAATAATATTTTTGTCCATAGTATGTCCTCTACACATTGGCAGGAGTTTGTTGTGTGTAAAGCCATCGTCGGTCAATGGTCTACTGTCCTCCACGAGATCTTCCAACGACACAAAAACTGTAGTGATGAGAATACTTCCATGTACGAAGTCACGGTTAGTTTCCTTCCTCTTCATTTAGAATCACGTGCATGAAAGTTTCCCCTACAATATAGATAGCTTGTGCTTACTTTGTCCTAAATATTATATAGGTACCTAGTAGTTCTGTTGAGCGAATCCCAAAGTGCATTCTGACTCATTCACTCGATCATCTCTGGTGCAAAGACACGGCCGTATGATAGAGAGTACAAAGAGATTGAATGCATTTACGGATTCACTCTGCTAACACTGATAGATATATACGAGTTCTACTATGCAAAAGCACCGCCATTTCCCATAACTCTTTCTATAACTCAAAAATGTTCAGAATTGCACTGCGGACGAGCTGAGGACATTTCTCGTGTATATCGAATACAAATACTCGGACTTTGGATGGGGTGATCTTTCTATGCGAATGAAGGCACTCAATGCACTCGGTTGCCAGACGGTATGATCCCTGACCGCGACGCATTGTGAGACGCGTCGCGGTTAGAGAACTACAAACTGAAGCGCATTTCAGGCAAAGTCTTATCTGGAGGAGTTCATCATCGACGATCCTCGATGGTTCGTTACCTATATCTCTGACCTTGAAAAATCCGATAGGGATCATTCAAAAGAGCTAAGCGTTTTGCAGTGGCCTCAAGGGATATGGAATGATACGCGCAAAGGAACACAATTCTGTTATAATTCTTTACGTACGTTCAAGAAAGTTGAGTGATTATTCCAGCAATGACCAGAAACATCTGTTCGCTGAAATTATATTTATAATATCTAGAATGTTTTAAAATATTTTTTCATTCCAGTCGCAGATCATCGGTTTGCGTGGAATGAAGTGCTATGAGAGAATATTCATGGATCTTCTCAAGCCCAAGGAGGAGGAATATGCTCGAAGAGTCTACAGCAAAATGGACGACGAAATGAAGAAGAAATTCATGGAGCGGTGAGAAAAAAATGGATATGACATCAGAATAGTCATCCTATTCCAAGCGGTTCTTTGAATATATGACAGTACGGAAAAGATTTGATAGATAGTTTAAAGTATGTTCATGGACGCTGCATATGTCACATTTAAAAAATCATGAAAACAGGTTTGTAGCCAATTCGTCGCGAGAATTTCACATGGTTTGTTAAATTAGATCCAATACGAAATTTAGTCATCCATAAGTTGACTAAATTTCACGCTTTTGATTTCAATCACCACGCGATCTTACCACGACTAACTGGCTAAAATCCGTTTTCGTGATTTTTATCCCATTGTGGATAGAAGAAGGTAAATGAAGCATTATTTTAAGTAATGCACTGCTGGTGATGAAGAAAAATGAAAGGGAAAGGGAGCGTTTCGAGCAGAAAAAATACGAAAAGAAGAATGAAGATGAGAAGAATGGATGAATTTGAAGAGAAGATATTGCATAGAGGAATACCTACTTGTACACTCTATTTGAAGTCGTTTTCAATAATTGTTTCGCATTGATCCCATTTCTCTAACCGTTCGGTTTAAAAATAAAACCTTTCGAAACAATTGGCCTTTGAGAGGCAGTTCCTGTGCTGATTTTCGTGGACCAGGCCATGGTGAGTCCTGTTCGTCTATTCACTTAGACGCGCAAGGATCTTTACATGGGATGAACATGAAAGAATAAAACGCAGAAAGAAGGGCGGGTGGAACAGGCGACGTAATTAGGCAACTGAATCCAAGCAGAAGTGATCTTCTGTCGTCTAATTCCCTCGAAGCAGTTGTTTCTCAAATGTATTAGGGAATTAGACGGAAAAAATGTACACTTCTGCTTGGATTTCGTTTCCTAGTCATAATCAATGGAATACGAGCATTTGATATGACAATTAGTCTTTTGTGGCGTTAATATTCTTTCACCCGACTACGTCTGCTTTCAATATTATGCGTCCTATCTGAACTGTTAGTACGCTCTTTCCGTTTCGAACCGACAGACGCTCCAATTTTTTGCGTTCTATTTCCTATTTTCTAACACCTACGCTTTCTTATCCATCTGCAAAGGCACTGACTGTTGGGCTGTTTGACTGTATTGTACAAATGTTGGGACTTTGCAAACAGAAGCATTTTTTCTCGCATTTCTCGAATGTCGTACATTTTCCCATCAACATATATGTTTATTGGCATTGCAGACATCATTCGTAAAGACCAACTATGCATCTATCGACTCTCGATCAACAAAACTAATTGTGATGCAATATAAATTACTATTATTATACATAAAACGAATAAAATTTTCTTATGTATAACAATAAGTAAAAGTAGACTTTGTGAACAGCAAATCATTTAGCAGCAAGTAGACTCCGCACCCGTATTCAAATGTAAGGCGTGTTCTATGGACAAAAAGGGCTATAAACACAGCAGCGACTAACAATGTAACATCTGACTAGAGAAGGGTAACGGTGGCATTGCAGTAGAAGTTATCGTAGGAGGAGTGATTGAATTGGAAAAAATGTCACTAATCTATGCTGCCATCTCGTCAGATAATAATGAAGATAAATTGGCTGATTTTTGAATAACCCATCATCAAAAATATAGTAAACAATGAAAAGAAAAGAGATTGCAGGGAGAAACATGATAATTTCGAAAATATGGAAAGAAATATTTGTGTATAATTGATAATTAATTATAGATGCTAAACGTTTCCATTGAACGTACACAGTAAGTCAATTAAGGGAAAATAATTGGGAACATAAAAGGATGATGTTCTTATAACAACTGGCAGCATTGTTTCGGTTTCTCGTCTTCATTCGCTAGTAGTCCTATTGAAGCGAGGAGTGCATCATCGAAGACCTGCAACACAAAAATATCACAAAATTCAAAAGAATCATAATCCTAAGTTATCTTCTTCATTGGCGGCACGAACTTTTTCAGGTGAACAGCCTCTTACTTATTTATTTCATATTTTGAATGTGAAACATATTCCCACCTGCTTCAGTCCGTGATGCGTCAATGACGAGCAGGGAATGAATCTAGCGCAGCCGAGCTAAAACAATTTTTTTTAAATTTAGTTATCCCATTCATGTGTAGGGATTGTATTTTCGGGAATAAAGCGCATCATAACTGTCTGTTCACTCATTCGGTTGTCTATGATGAACGAGAGAAAATGAGTCGTCGATGAGTAAAGACAGAAAACACACAGAAAAATATCTGATTCAGATATATCTGCACGTCGCAAAATCAGATTCAATCTGCTCTCTACGTGCAGATATCTAGTTTGCATATTTTGCTAATGAGTCTCTCGGTCGCCTTATCACGGCGTTCATTCATTTTTCATTTTTCCTATTGTATGACACGGTTGTAGTGTACATTTGCATTGCTTGTCACAGTTCAGTCTCAATCTCATCACTTCTACGAGGCGGTCGATGCGCGGATGAGGTACGAATACTGAGTTTTTTATTTGTTCAGATTGCCACTGAAGCTATCGCGAAAGCAGGGAAAAGCCATTGAATTGCATCTATAACTGAAGAAGCGAGTTTTTGGCTCGTAATTCTTGTTTGTTCAGTTCATGAAGTTCAGTTTCACCTATCTCGACAACACCGCAGTAAAGTTCTTCTCAGCTATGTTACGCCCATACGTGGCTGAGAGTTCCCTTGTTGAAATTGAATAGATTTTCAGTCAACGATTGTTCCAGGATATTTGGCGCCATACCAAAAATGCTCTGGCACTTTGCCAAGTGACTTGGCAAGGAGCCAAATCTTTAACACTCAGACTACTACCATCCCCTCGCCTGATATAGCGGGCGCGCTAACACCCGTCAGTGAAATGCTTTGGAATGCATTGATGGGAAGCTGAAGAAGCAATATCCCAGTGATGGAAGTAATTTGCAGGTGGGTGTTAATTATTTTGCCCTATTTTCTTCGTGCCGTTTCAGGAATCAACCGTCTCGCAATTCGTTCTCTTGCTTGAACAACACAAATTCCCTATCAGTAGCAGAACCATGGCGCGAAGAAAACTGAATGTATCACATGTTATTGATTGTTTTGATAAATATTTCGTTATTATTATTTCGTTTCGTGTATGCATCCATGCAAGCAATCACGTTCATATTCAATAACGATCCCTAGGTATTGGGAGCACCCTGGGTATTGGGTATTTTCAGTTCAGTTATTCTGAATGGGGAAGCGCCATTTGTTCGCTACGGGTCCGCAACATGCAGACCGCTGTTTAGTAGTTCCGCTGTTTAGTGGTTCCGCCGTTTACTGATTCTCACCGCACGGTCGATTCTTTTCATCAAAATGAAATGAGACTCGACTGCTTTCCCAATGTGCAGATATATCTGACGATTGGCAAGCAGATATATCAGTTGGAGCCCAAATTTACTGATATATCTGCAAATGAATCTGCACCTAGACAGCAGATATTTTTCTGTGTGAAGTTGCATTTTATTTCCGAAACGCGACCCATATTCCTGTCCCCTTCGGCTTCTAACTCAACCCACCTTGGAGGCCAATCTTTCTGCTTCGTCGAGTGATACTCTACTATCGGGAGGCGCTTTCTCCAACATATCATATTTCGTACCGACGAGGATGACGGGAGTCTGAGAATGATTTGAGTGGAATAGAAACAAGGCGGAATCATGATTTGAAGTGTATCCATAAATACAAACCTTGTCCCCTGCGTAGTGTCTGATCTCAGGCATCCACGTTAGTTGACACGCGTTGAGGGACTGAAAAAGACTGCAATTTCAGCGAAGAAACCTATTTGAAGCAGCGTATTCTGGATAGAATAGATATTTCTGATGAATGCACGACATCTCATTGGAGAAAACATATTTTGATATAAATCCAATCAGAGGCATAAATATAATTGATTCAGCACCTTCGAGCATATTAAGGCCATTTAAACTTTGTCTTGTCCACGAAACATATTTCATCCAAGTTCAAACCTTGGGATCAACGAGAGAGAAGCACAACACGAAGACATCAGTGGAAGGGTAGGAAAGTGTTCGGAGATGGGCGTAATCTTCCTGGAAAGTTATTTTTCACTCCTTGTAAAATATTATCTAATTCCAAGTTAAATCTTTTGTTTATTCTTAGAAGACCCTAATTCTCGCATGATCTAAATGTTCCGCCCATAAATATCTATTTCTTGGCTTGGTTCAAACAACTAATTTCACTAATCCGATCTATATTTTGGGGATGGAAGTAATGTTTAAGCCATTTTTATCTTCTGAAATGTTGCCTAACCATGTGTTACCATATTCGCCGTACCCCTAACCCCCGTAAGTCAATCTCAGGTTCCTATTCAAGCTGTTTTCCGACTGATTCTGATTATGAATCAAATTTACGCCCGCAAATCGCATCTGCATACTGAACGGCGCCTCTTTGGCCGTTTTCGTTCTCCGCATTTCATTGAGAACGAGCGAACTTGTGCATTGAGGAGTAGCATAAAATACCGTATATGAACGGTAGGAAGAAGGAATCAGAAAGTCATCGATTCTGCCTGTCTTATGCATTTCGTGAAACATACATGGAACAATCTGATCGCTCACTGTGGGAATTGTTTTTGGGGTCATAACCGCAGCCCAATGTGCTAATCTTCCCTGTCTATGGGGCCATGTTCACGCGTCATTTCTTCTTCACGGGGGATAACGGCTCTTCAATTCGGACTAAATCCCGGCCATTCTCATCATTTCCCCTTTCTTAAGCTATCGTTACACGGAATGGGACCCCAAAGAAAGGAGGAATCAACACATAATCCCTAGTTTTTTTGCTATTCCATAGAAACAGAATTCCCATTGCTTCATAAGTGTGCTTCAACGTAAAGAAACTACAGTCAAGCGAAGAGAGGAAAAACAAATGATGTCACACCTTGGAATATTTTTTCAAACTACCTAATTGTTATGAAGGCAAGCTCATAGGAAGTTCCCAAAGTCCAATTGCTTCATTTGCTGTCGTTTCCCCATGAGTAAATACGTGCCGTGGCCCTTTCTCCCCTCTCTTTCTCCACTATGCAAATGACCGTGACTTTCCCCACGTGAAGTCGGGCAGAAAATCCGATCAGTTCGCTCTCATCGAGAGTGGCGAAAAGTTGCAGAAGATTGAGAAGGAACTCGATCAGTCGTCAATTTGGGCAATAGTACATTTGCACCATGACTGTGAAATAAACAGAGAATTTATGACACGACTGTCCATTTGACCCTCCATTCCTCTCTTCTGAGTCGTAGCCTCCAACCATACAGAAAAAAGGGAGAGTTAATGCATAGAAAAGGAAGCGGCTACAGGATGTCCACCTTTTCTCACAATGTGATTAGCGACAAATTGGTGCTAATTTGAAGAAGAACGTACCCACGATAGGAATCTATCAACTGTTTACTGACCTATCCCGGTAAGTATCTATTGGTGAAGATCATTGGCTCGAGAGAGCAAAATGGTTATAGGTATTTGTCATACCTGTCCAGCCGTGTCAAACAGATTCAACGTGTATTTCCTCTCTTCAATCGTGACGGAAACGGACCAATTGTCGAAGACCTAAAGAATACACATCTGATACATATTGTTTCTGTGGAGTTGGTTACCGTAATCACTTAAATTTTTCTCATACGTAGATATTTAAGCATGTTCTCACTTTTTATATGTAAATATAGATATGATTATTCCACAAAAAGGACACGAATTGCGATATATTTAAAATTATATGCATAAGTAGATATTCCCCTACCGGTGGTTTACTCATTGTCAGAGGTACAAATACTTTGTCTAGACTCGAGCACGGACATGATTCCACAAAGCATGATATCATCTCGTTTTCGTAGTGTAAGTACTTTCGAATGTTTTTGACACATAAGCCAAAGTCTGCTCCAAATCCGCCACAAGATAAAAAGGAGTACAACTGAGAAACGTCATTTTGTGTGTAATGTTTGTACTCATTCCTCTGTCCTGAGTGGTTGTCTCTAATTAACTCTAGACAACCACTCATAACAGATGAATGACGCCAAGTGAAGTAGCAAGTGCAAGTCCCATATGACTAATAATCGACTCCTCAAGCAACCCGAATCATAGATTAATGATCTCACCGTAGTAGCATAATTGCATACGAACTGCTTCTGTGTGTAGGCGAATAGCAAACTGCAAAGATCTCAGTTCGCTAACAGGTCGGAATTGACCTTGAAACGTTCATTTTTGCACGAAGCTGTGATTTTATTTCCTGATGAAGAGTGTTGAAATTCGAATAGTGAATGTTCATCAAGAAACGCATGTCTTTGTCTTTCTAAAAGTTTGCAAGAGACGCAAATGAGATGAGATAGTGTGAGACGGGTGGAGTCTTCCCTATATGCACATCCCTCTGGTCAAGTGGTCTCTCTCTATTCCTTCTCTCTACTCAAACAGTCCCACTTCTGATGGAATTGGAAGGAAGAATGAACACTTGGAACACTTTTAGAGAGAATGAATGAATGGGCCAAAAGAAGTAAAAGGGTGAAGGTGAACATGAGAAAAAATGTTAACTTTCACCGGAGGAATTAAAGTCAGAAGCAAATGCTTTCTTTGAACGGTGAAAATTAAATCATATACCTGGTTTTTCCCACGTATGAATCACCGACGACCACCAATTTGAGCTTTCTATCCATTTAATCGGCCTGGAAAAATGGCAATGCACGAGGATTGGGCAGTGCACGCGAAGAGAGCCGTGCTCGCGGATCTGGCTATAGCCTCAGCCACTAGAGATCAGAAGTAGAACAAGCACTATACAGGCCGGTAGGAGCATATACTAATTGCGAAGATGAGAGAGTGTGAATGTTGAGAGTGCACAGAGAAACAGAGAATAGCTTCTGAGAGAAACCAGAAAATGGGGGATCTGATGAGAGAACGGGCAGATTCGAGAGAGTGTCAGACAATAGAGGAATGTAGTCCGAAGTGCGGTTGCTTATGATTGCACAATCACGGATTGGGCAGTGCACGGCAATTCGGCAATGACAATGCACGAGAGTTCGGCAATGCACGCGGATGGGGCATTGAATGTACGAAACGTCGTGTTCCCGAGGGCTCGTTTGAACGATGAGAATGGCTTCTGATAAGAGTGATAAGAGAGACTGTGGGAGAATGAGAGAGCGGAAGAGAAAGGAATTCAAATGTATTAGAGTCAAGCGTGACGATAGTGTCTACACGCGACTAAATTTCAACAAAAATTGAGGAGATAAGGGATAATGTAAACGAGCGAAAGGCTTAGAAGAGGTTATCAACGGCAAAGTGATACAATTATCTTTCACGAGACCAAATGGATACAAAATTACGATGTGGAGGCAACAAAAATGACACCATGGGATTTACGTGCTTGAAAATATCCCTCAGAACATGTTTGGGGTATTTGTATGCTTTGGTGCAGTCAGACACACATGGTATTGCCAATATCTACAGAGGAATGGGACAAACAAAGACAAAGGAAAGGGGATTTTGGAGATTCCGCCCCGACATCACCAGAGGTTCAATCTTGAGAAAGCGAAGCAACAAGAATGTGAAAAAGTAATTTAGAGTATCCACCCGGACGCCAATCGAAACGAAAAAAGCTAGCGCTTGTACCGGTCATGCTATTCCCATATGCGTGGGCCCTTTATGATGGGAAAGTCAATCGCGTAGAAGAGAGAGAGGAAAAGGGAAATAACAAAGAGAAAGAGAGATCACAGGACCCTAAAGAATGAATCAGGCAGTGATTCAGAGGCAAGGCGGATACGGACTGTGATAGGTATGGATACAATGAAATGGAATCAATTGTCGTCATTTCTACATCTTAAGCTGTCTGCTCACAATATTCGGCAGTTCACATTTAAAAAATCAAGGAACAATTAAACTTCGGTATAAAATGAAGCAAGCTCCCTCATTCTGAAAACAGTCAATTAATGTGATTGGAAAGGGAAAACATTTCACGAATATTTGGTGCAGAAATCACTAATTTCCTCGTTCCTAATTGGAGTTTCAAAGTTACAAGAGTCGACCGTTCAAGAGGGAGGAAGTCACGAGGATTGGCTTGATTAGACCCTCTTCAACAGCTGTAAAAGAGCTGTGAATCGGGTCAGGGAGAAATGTAAATGTGCTCGCGAGAGTGGAGAGAGAATGAAATCAGGGGAAGGAGGGAGGATGAGGGAGGGAAGAGGGAGAGAGAGAGTGGTAACAGAAAAGATACCATAGAGGGGGTCTGTGATAAGAGTCTTCCCTCTCTGTTTGACCGACGATTTAGGGAGAGTTCCCATACAAAGAGAGAGAGAGAGAGAGAGAGAGAGAGAGACCGGGTGGAAGGCGGAGCTCATCTTCTTCCATTCACTTCCCCCTCACTCGTCTCTGCTAAGATTTCGTCTATACTTTCTGAAGGGACCTAGTAGAACAGAATGAGGAACTTCTAGCAGTAATTAGGAGCTTTTTGGTAAAAAATAGGTGAGATTACATTGGTTTGCATCTTGAAGATGTGTTTAGGTTGGCCAAAAACGAGGTGATTTGTTCGGGAAGATCGTGTGAGAGTACTCGTTGATTTCCTGCTCACAACAAACTACAGGAACACGTCAATTGGCACAGCACAACAAGTATCTGGAATTTGAAAGATAGGCGCAAAACAGGATTAAGTGGCAGTGATTATCAAATGAATTATCAAAGCAAGACTTCCACTCAGGAGAGAAAAAATGAGCCGAAATAGCTTGAAGCGCCGGAAAATAAGGTCGGTGTATCACTTACCTGAAGCGTGAGAGGAACAGTGTCGATGGTGTTTGTCAATAGATTGAGAGAGGATGGAGAGGTGGAGGACGGCTTAGTGGTTAGTAGGATGAGGATAGTTGTGGCAGTGACCGACACGTTAGTATCGCTTACATTGGGTCATTGGTTTTGAGAAAGCTGCGTTTTGGACTCTTGAATGTGCAAAAAGAATGTCTAAAATGCACACGACAAGCAAGGAAACATCATCCTTTCCCTGTTGTGACCTTTAATCCATCGAAGAAATGCTTTGTTGTTTGTATTTTAAGCCAAAAACTTGAGATCGTCGGTAGACTCAGCGGTGATCGCCATTAGTCGTTCTAAATCGGTACATTTATGGTTATTCTTTCCCGCAGTGCCGTTGTCTATCAGGGAATGAGACGACGGCTCTGCGGAGACGAATGACGACAAATTTACCGATTTAGAACCCCTGGTCTACATAATTCCATTACTTCTAGATCTCCATGGTTTATGGCTTTATTTACTGGCGCCAGTTCCTTTAAAACCGTCCGGAAACAAGGGGAGAGTCGAACTGGGAACTGTGCAGAATGGAATACTTTCATCTTTTAGCGGATTGCATGCAGTCTGGAATGAGTGGGAAATGGAGTGGACTAATTAATTCGCTTCAGGTGACGCAGTTACAACAACAACAATCACTCTAATGGAACGTTTGAAATGGATGCTGCAAGTGACACAAGACGAGAGACAATGGATGATGAAGAGACGGAGATAGTTAGAGGAGACGAGAGACAAAGTAAAGGGGAGAGAGGACAGAGAAACAAAGACATCCCAATGGACGAAGAGAGCTTCGAAAGGAAATGACTATTACGTGCACCAACGCGTACTTTCGGAGAATGGCTGAAGAAGAAAGAAAATGGAGGAAATGAGATACCAAACTTCTTCCTTAGACAAAGGGAGAATGACAAGATAATGACGATGGGGACGTTTGATGGGAATTGTCACTTCCGTCTCGAGTCTTCTCAACAAGGAGAACATAAAGAGTGACAAGAATTGACTGAAGAAGTCACTTCAATGCCCAAGGGAGTATAATATGAAAATCAAAAACAATGTGGCCAAATTGATAAACAAGTTGTGGTTAGAAAGCGAGGCTCTTACAGAAGAGTAAATCACACTAGTTTTGATCTCTTGTTGATGGAAACCTTCCGGAGGAAATCAAGAGGTATTTTCGGGGGTGAAGGACCATTGCGCCATTATGGTGGTTTTCAGCCTTGTATTGATGGCACATTTGTCCATTTCACCATTATGGAGCAAGTGCCCATGGCGCAGCTGTCCTTCATCCCTATATAATCAAAGATCCAGATAGAGCACCCATTCAACCCTCTCACTCCAACGACTGTGAACATCGCCTTTTTGCCGGTATTGTACCGAAACAAGCACACCGCACAAATCCTCTTACTCGACATGTGTCATGTTCCATTCAACTGTCCAAGCGCAAACTTCCACTTATAGAACCCCTTCAACAATCGTGGTAAGACTCATAATCTTCATTTAGTTAGCGAAGTCACAGACAGACAATTAAACACAATGGATTGAACGGATGCAGTTTACGTTGTAACAACTGAGGTAGGTGTGGATGGAATAAAAAGTACTACTGGGGACTTGTCCCTCCATTCAATGAAAGATCAAGAGTACATAGGAAAGCAACTGGGGGACAATCTCATATTTCTGTGGAGTAGAGGGAGGTTGGATGAAGAAAGAACATTGGGAGAAGGATACTATTGTGTCATTCATTGGTCTCTTGCACTATTCTCATTTTCTCTACGTAGAACGACTTTCTGGAAAGGACAAGAATGGCAAAGTTACAGTATGCTAGGAAGTGTTCAATGGGTGCGAAAGGACAACGGACGAATAATGTGGAAAACACCGACGACACTCGCATTTGGATGGGAATAGTACCTGTATCTGAGAGATTATATCCAATTACTATCATATTATACAACTCAATTATTCAATATTCCTCCATTTACAGTACATTTACAGAGAAAGAAAATCATTCACTAGGTGCACTTATGACTAGACTACTGCGGTTGAAAGTATGTGGATAAGAGTCTATCTTAAAGAAACTTGGCTACAGTATCCCTCATAATATCTGGAGACTACCGTAATCCTGTACTGTCTTCCTTAATCAGAGGGACTCTTTCATCCCTTGAGGGTGGATAGGGCAGGCCAGGCCAGTCTGGCCTCGTGTCTCTTGTATGCCAGAAGGAAGGGCTTGTCGTGGAGGGTCGTCCTCAATGATTCGATTCCATCTGAAGGGGCGAGACACGACTCGAACCCGTCAGTCACAAGGTATCTGCAATACGGTAGTCAATTATAACCTATCTCAACTGATCGACCGAAGGAAAACACATAATCTGTAGCTATATATTTCATGTCATGCATTAAAGCGCCAAGTTTCACCAATATCAAAATATAATGGATACAAAGCGTTCATTTATATGTGTCACGGACATATTATAGTTCCTACTCAAAGATAATGATTGGTGTTGGTTCCACAGGAAATGCACAAAAAACTAACAGTCCGT
Organism: Diplogasteroides magnus; assembly: GCA_014805445.1. Classification (NCBI taxonomy): domain Eukaryota; kingdom Metazoa; phylum Nematoda; class Chromadorea; order Rhabditida; family Diplogasteroididae; genus Diplogasteroides; species Diplogasteroides magnus. Next base: position 43,720 of record JACMIF010000035.1, on the reverse strand, counting down.
AGTCCTCCGGATTGGTGATGGCGTGTTGGTGAGCGACGAGTCTGCACAGACGGGTTGATGTTGTGTCAGTCTGCAATAGGAGAGGATTACTGTAGGTCAACAGACGACTGAATGATGTTCTGCGCGTTCAAGAATTTCGGAACAAATTAATATAAGCCATGTGAATTCTTGCGGAAGCGAGTAATGATAGGAATGTTACTGTTTTCACTGTGCTACAATCTCCTTTCTGAGCCTAACTCGCTGATTGACAGATAAATCATCTTACCTGTACAGGGAACGAAAGGAAGTGCACACATCCAGCCAGTTCATCGGGAACAGCAACGCGAATCAAACAATCAGTCTGCAATAGGCATACCCTTTATTGGAGTATAAATACATCATAAATATCGTCTTGATGTTGGCCAAACGACCGATACATTAATCCTCAAATGCACAATCACTACAAAATCGTCAGTTTCTATCATATCCTAATCGTCGTCTACAGTATCCCTCACTCACGGCAGAGTCAATGTGTCCTCCAGTCAGTCCCTCCCTCTCCTTGGCCTTTCCCAGTCTGGCCAGTCCTCCTGGAGAAGAGAGTACTCTCACTGCAGAATCCAGTGCAGAGAGGTAGAAGGCACCATCACCAGAATGGCGGAACTGCAAAGGATACTGTGAGATGTGAGTGAGCACGATACCAGACAATACTCTTCGGATAATAAGTGGAAATGGAAAATATTATATTCAAAGAGGAAAGCTGCAACGCACCAATATTGACATAAGAAGATTGCCTATATAGGAAAAGGAGTGCGCAAAATCACCGGGAAAATATTAATTCAAAAGCATTTGAACATTCTTCCTTGCAATCATCGTGTCATGACTACCACATCTTTCTGTTGTTTTCGAAACGTCGTCTACAACCCTATAGTGACCCTCAACACTCTCTCACCTGAGTGGGCAGCAGTTCACTCATGTAGATGGCCTCGCACTCGCATGCCACATTGAGAGTCCTCGCCATCAGCCACACAAGCCATGCGACCAGTTCTGAAATGAGCCAGTATGCAATCACCACTCATTACAGTATCCTTTCCGCTTGTTCTTTCAGATAATTGCATTTATGACGGTGAATTAATGTTTCATTCAACTATAATGAAAAGAACTTGCAATAAGCTTTGCTGTTGAGCTCGTTGATAACACTATACCGTACATAAAAGTCTCCGATAAGGCAGCTACCGTACCATTAGCAGGAGGCGGGGCCACTCTGACATCATCTCTCTCCTCCGACACTCCACCCTTCTCTCCATTCTTATCCGAATGTTGGGCGGCAAAGATGAGACGAGTCGCCCTGAACAGTTATTCATTAATTACAGTATTCCTTAGTGTTCCATTCTACTGTAGCATGGTGTGCTATCGTATCCTATTTTTTAAAAGTAAATATCGTACTTGAGTAGCAGTTCCAGCTTCCTGTGTGGTGAGTAGTGTAGCTGCATTCTCTTGCACAATCCACGCAGTTTGTCGAGGAGATCGGCAGAAGGAGCGACGGCCTGGAATGAGTCGACTACTAATCTTTTTGGGCGGGCGGGGGGTGTGGGAAATCACATAAGGGTCCCCCTTATGTGTTTTTTTCGCCCGGTCGGGTGGCGGGCGACGGGTCAAACATGAATAAATATTTAGAAATATACTATATTGTCCTTGACTGTACTTTTTCACTGAATGCATAAATGCACAAACCGGACTGCTCGACTGCTACATGACTCAATATGAGTTAGATCAAAACATCTACCAAATAAAGAGAATGAATAAAATGCACACCTCCGGTCCCAGTCCCATTTGTTGTGGTGTCATCTGCTTTGCCTTCTCAACGTTGGCAAAGAGAGCGATGAGACTTCCAGAGTATCTCTGAGAGGAACGAAGGACTGTGTAGATGTGGTCGGATAGAGGCTCTGAATGTGGAGTTTATCGATTGAAATATCTCCGATTCAAGAAAATTCTCATAGATACAAGGATCACACTAAGTAATGTTATTTCGCACAGCCAGCAAAGTTATTGATCTTCATCTTCAAACTCAGAATATAATGCAATACTCTAAATCAATATGACCCAGAGTTGTTCCCAGAAAAAAACATTCGATCCTTGCCCCATTTATCGACCCATTCATTTCGCCATTTTAGCAATATATTATATTCTTTATGACTAGTTTCTTCTTACATAAAATGAGATCATGACATTGAACAACTGCTCAAGATACACTCGTGCTTCCAATCAACTCACTGAGTACGAGTCTATTGAGCGAATCCTCCAGAATCGTGTCCATGTTCAGTACTGAATTCTGATCCAGACGAGCAGATTCACGAGCGATGATTGCGTGCAGTTCACCTAAAGGGATACTATAAGACTACTGTAACTCTCGATTGCCGTAGTCAACGCAAAGGAAGGACTAGGTGAGCGTAGCAGAGAAGCAGACTCTCACCTTCTCCCTGCTTCATCAGGTAGTTCTTCATTCCGTTGATGAACTGGCGAACGTTCTTAGCCTGAAATAACTTTTCATTATTATAACACTTCCGTCACCCAAAGAGCACAGATAACAATTCGGCATCTATAATCCATTATATAAAAACTAACTGCTACAACACTCACCCGAGATCATACTGAAGAAGTTACCTAATCAGACCAATCAAGATATACTACATCCATGATTCCGTGTTCTCTCCATATTCCCCTTTACAGTACCCCTCTACCATAACCATTCCACTCCCATCAGTCTACAGCATCCTCAACTCACCACAAGTCTCGCATCCTTCTCCGTGCTCTCGTGTGTGCACTCAATGAACTTGTCCAGACTATTGGAGAACGTTCCACCGGCTGAGGCCAGACTGAAAGGAGTACGGTAATAAAGTGAAAAACGTCTCAAATCCGAAGTTTTCGACCTTTTCCAATGCACAAGTGGGACTGTATTCGATTCATTATGGTTTCAACGCATATCAGAACGTGATTAGGGAACAACAATGTACCGTTATCTTACTCAATTCGTGAAACATAACTCACTATGCAATGTATTGTTGTATTGTCTGACTGGCCGAGTCCATTCTGGCCGGTCTCCTCAATGATCCAGATGGGTCCATTGAGAGAAGCGAGTGACGGGAGACAGCGCGCTGAAAGAGAGAGAAAAAACTATTACGGTCGATCAATTATTGACCGAACAAACAATTGAAGTTATGTTTCAAATGAATATGATAAAATGCTCAGAAAATATGCAACAATGGGGCGTGGAGTCCACTGGGATATGAAGATGAAACAAATTTCAAACATAATTTCACCTTTTACTGCTAAATTTATAATTGGGCGAAAAAGCTACAATAGTACGAAAGACCAACACAACAGTATTCTCACCGATGCGGGTCTGGGCGACATGATTGCATTGCATCCGATTGGCTTGAGTGGAGATGCATGTGGAGTGAGATCATCTGAATCATCCAGATGACCGTCCTCGTCTTCCTCTACGATCGACTCCTGACCGAGTACTGCAAACACGAAGCAATGATAAGTGACAAATTAATGGATATTGCAATTCAGCATGGGCGCTATTGAATTTACGCAACATGAGCAAAATATACCGAGTTCAATGTTGGAAAGTACTGATATAGATGACATTTCGAAGGTTAAAAACGTAAAAAAATTCTACGTGAGTAGGATCACGGTTTAAAAAAGAGAAAACTCGGTATTCGTTTGAACAAAAAAATTATGAAGATTACGGTAACATCACACTGCAAATATATGTACTTGTCTACCAAGCATTATAATTACAGTAAACAGTCACCTCTTGCATCTCCTTCACCAGCACAAACGAGTAGATTCTCCCATGTGTTCGAGTCCCATGGCTCATCGAATTCAGTTGCTGCCACACTCACACAATCATCCTCACGGGGAAGGCCAACTGAACAATACATATTAATAATAAAAATAGACAACGCGCTAGAATTTTTCTTATATAAACAGCAACTGGTTAATTTGCCTATACGTGAATTTGTCTAAACTTTTAAGAACTATAAGGAGAACTCATCAAAAACACATGCAGCAAAACGCATCACCTGGTAGAACGGCACGAAATCAGAGTGAGGAGATAAATTCACAAAACCGGATAAAACTACAAAATGCGCTCACGTGTATTTCCATTGACGGCATCCGCACATTCTGTCAGTTGGGCGTACTCACTGGGCATCCTGCAGTTGCCACCCGTCACACTGTCCCTGATTGTCATTCTCTGTTCGGCCGAGACACGAGGAGTCTGAGGAGTGGGCAGGACCTGAAGAGGGATCATACTATGAACATTTGAGAGTAAGCTACAAAGATTAAAGGGCAAACGACAGTTGGTCAAGGTCTAGTCCCAATAGATGAGGTGGAAGAGTAGCCAGCTGGTTGTCACAAACACAATCATACAAATGGGGGCCCTTTTCCCCTCGTCCTTTGACCTGGCCTCAAGAGCAGTAGTCCCATAATTAGGCCAGGAAGAACAAACAACGGCTGTCACAGACGGGATGAATGGCTAATGGGGCGAAGGACGTTAGCGCCGTGGATAATTGCGCCATACTGATGAAATGGAAACTTGCGCCATGATAATGACACGATGATGGCGCAAATGTCTGACTCTCGTGCTTTTCGCCCGGCTTTTCATCATTTATTATATTTGTTATTTGTCTAACCTCCGCGGAGTTATTATATCCTCATGTGATAGATAACCGCACCGTAGAATTTAGACAGATGACAAATACACAAAGTGCAACGATAAGGTAATCTCAATTGAACTAACTTTAAACTTAATTGAATCTTATCATAAATATAATTTTTTGATAGCTATAAGAGCAGAAAGCGACTAAATTACAGCGAACACAGATCATTTACCAAGGGGATGGAACACAAATGGGATGGGATGGAAAGGGAACAAGAAGATGAGCTTTCCACCATGGTTAGTGTCTCTCAATCCATTTATGAGAGTGAATGGTAAGGGAGAAGAGAAAGAGAAGGAATGGGTGAAAGGAATGAACGATCAATCACTCTTTTCACTCTTGCAACACTCTAAAGTGACGGACAATGCTGTTGATGAATAAGGGAAGAGAAGACAAGACAGGGGAACAGAGGAGAAGGGAGGAAGAAAGATTCAAGTGACATAGGGACATTTATCGATATCCCCATTCAATATGCTATCAACTATCATCGTTCACTCGGAAAAAATAAGAGAAATTACGCAACAACAGTAGCAACCAAACGATTAGGGTAAACAGCAGGGTTTCGATCAAGATTATTTTCATGTTCATTGATTCCAAAGAGATCTGGGATTAGTCCCATCAGCGACACCCTGGTAAATGAACAAAGCTCCCATGGGGTGGGGTAAGTGATTGATCGTTCGTCTCGCATATCATTATCCCCTTGTCATCCAACTACTCAACTGGTTATGCAGATGCGGGAAAATATGGGAGTAGTGCATGAGAGCTTCATTTTCCACTAACAATTAGCTTCGATCGATCATGAATAAGTTACCATATGCAATTATTGGATGGATAAGGCCATAGGGTTCAATGGATCTCTGCTCTAAAAAATATTATAATAAAACAGTGCGCGTCTACTCAAAGTCACCGTGAAAAAAACGATCAGGAAATATCTATCAATTATCAGAGCCACAAAACTCGTAGCATCGTAAAGTGAATGTATACATCAGTCTACACTTTCCTTCTTCGTGTAACGATAAAAGAAATGGAATGAGAGAGTAACGAAGAAGATTTTCGTAAACGCCAGCAATTATTCGAAATCGGCCTACATTGTGTGAGTTACTCGCGTATTGTAAGGGAACGTGGCTCTATTGGGGACAATAAGACAAATTATAACATCAGTGGAAGAAAGTCAGGGAAGGGGAAAGAAGACTGATCACTTGGATGACCTACTTCACAAGGGGATAGGCACACTAATAGTCGTGATTGTCGCTCGCCAATATATAGCTCAATTGATACCCTGCCACCTAGTAAGTAAGTAACTCTAATGATGTATGGCTGATATCTGGATACTGTAGTCTCAATCACTCTCACCTTTGCAATCTTCTGTTGTCTGCTTCTCAATTCCTTTGTCACAGCTGACCACTGAATGGGCGCGGGACCACCTGAAACATAAGAATGTTCTGAGTGGAAGTGGGGATAAACCCTGTCAAATTAATGTTGCAATGGCACCATAAACGGTCCATATGAATTTCATGAGCAATACATAGCTTGCGCCCGTCTAGACAAAACCATAAATTTAGTGGCTCAGTGTTGATAGTGGTGTTTGCGCAAAGTTCGCTTGATTAAAACTGCGCTATCATTTAGAACCTTTCTGTTGATTAAAATTTTCCAATTACTTATTTTCATTCATTCCTACAGTAATTAATTCCTCACCTGCTACCGTAACCGTCGGCACTGGTACGGGTACGGGTTTGACTACGGTAGGAGGCGTAATCACAGGAGTCTCAACGGCGCGCGGTTGACGGGGCCGATCGGATTGAAACCTGAAAGGAGAACTTTTTATATTATTTTGGGGCAGCTAAAACGAAAAAATAATAATTTAAAAACAGGTGTCCCAAACAACAACAAAATGAGGAATAGAGGTGATGTGTATCATGAGAATTACAGCAGGTCTTGCAACGGGGGAAAGACTCATTCCGAGTCAGGTGCACTTTGAGATTGAGAGAAGAGCAAAATGGCCAGTAAACGGGTAATGAAAGAGTTCAAGTGAAGAGGGAGGAGGATGGGTCAAGAAGACTCGAGAGAATGGAAGCATTCAAACTCAGTCACTCCATTATGAATTGTTGTTACTTCTCTCGATGAAGAGACGACTGTTTATGAGAGAGGAAGGGAGACAAAGTGAGAGATGCACGAGACATTCATCATGTGCAATGAAAGAAAGCACTGCGCGAGTTTGAGAATGATGAATGGAGGAGGGACACATGTTGGAGGATACGGAATGGGGTACAGTGGGGAAGACTAATCAACTGTCAATAAGACACAAACAACAGTTTCAGAAGAGAAACAAACGAATCAACGTTGACCTTGAAACATAACTGAACATGTAGGAGAGGAAACGTCGTTAGAGTACCAATACAGCGTGATTGGAACGTAATTAGATAAAAGAAGAAGTAGATGGAAAAATATTCATGGCGCGACTTATCTCAAACTAGGAAGGACAGCACACCAGTTAGTTTCCAAGTTTGCAATTTCAATATATTTCTTCCAAGAACTCCCACAGGGAACATATTGGAGAATTATAGAAGCACAGAGAGTATATCCCAATTCTGAAACTCCATTCTCCCTGGTAACCTCAATTTGAGACCAAAATGCAGCCTGGAACCTTGACAACAGTGCTCTACTCGACGTGTTCCACGCAATAAGCGGAAATGAGGGTAGGGGAAATCCTGTGCGGACTGCGAGTATTATGAATGGAATTGAAGTGGGGAAGGGTAGGAAGAGGAGAAGGAGGAAGAGAATGAAAGGAAGGGCCAGCATGTGTGTGCACCACAATTATAATTACTATTATGCCCTCTGGGGTGGAAAGGAAGGAAGGAGTGGGGAGAGGGGTGGGGAAGGGGCATTTAACCTGGCCATCTCTCACTATTCTTCTCAATCAGGCACTGGGTTAGCTACACACCCTCACCAACAGTTATAGTTCCCCTTTCACAACATATGGTGAAACTACATCAAGCAAACAAGAAGAAGCTTCCATGCCATGACTTGATTGACAATCCAATTATCGTAATACCCTCCACACTCATACACAGATTGTTTGCTAGTAGCACTAAACAGTTCAAGTAAGAATCTGGTCCTTCCTTTCTGCTCTTCCCTCTTGTCCTATTGTTATACAACCTCGGGGGAATCCGGAATGCCGCGTGAGGTGTGACGAACAGTGAGGGAATGAAGAACCAGTGGTAGTTGAATGAGTGTACAGAGAGAATATGACAGGACAGCCTGATTATCCCCCATGAGGGCACAAAGATTCGGAACAGATTTAGTGACATGCAATCCGTTATGATGAGAGTGCGGATGAAATGAGGGTAGCACGTAACACCATAGTGATGGAGGGGATTGGTCGAGTGAATGGGTGGGTGGTAGGCCCATAATGTTCTCATCTTGATACAATCTGTCACACTTGAGGGGACATCCGAGATAACCAGGAGTGGTGCGCCCTATTACTCAAGAGTAGGCATAATTACCATCATTCTTGTCTCACATTCGCGCCTGAGCCTTTCCTCGATCAAGAAATTGTTCAAATTTAGCGTCAAATAGATGGCGTGAAACCAAAATTCAATCGGTTAAAGTCTAATCAATTCCAATGAAAATTGTCTTCAACGTCAAAGGAAAAACAGACGGCAACACTTGCGACAAATAACGAAAGTGCGTCCTTCTATCAAAACACTTCAAGGCGGAAGAGAAACTGCGTGAATCACCATTCCACACATACGCACACATATATGGGGGAAGAGAGTCAGTTCTCCGAATGGGATGGGCAACTGCCATGGGATGGGGAATGACAGCACTGTGAGATGTGGACAGAGGAAAGAAAGAAATTGTTCTACCGGAGAAGCTGGATCCCATGAGGTATGAGGAAGCGAATGTCTCTATGAGAAAAGAGGGATAAGTGAGAGACAAGGAGGATTGGAGAGAGTGACAGATAATCAGACAAGATACCGCCACCCAAGATGAACGAAGAAGCTGCTAAAGAAGAGAAACACGAGATGTCCTGAGGGGCGCAAAGGGAGAAGCTACAGGGCGAACGAGAGAGTGCACCGATCGGAGACGGCACAGACAGATGGTTAGAGAACATAAGAAATGAAGAGACATCAGAGAAATGATGGGGAAGCGCTGCTCAAACAGAGTACGCGCATGAATTGAAGAGTGTCCAGAAGAAGAAATAGCTTCACTTTTCTCCCTCAGGCATTGTTACGGGGGGAAGTGGTCAGAGGGCTAAAAGGGGAAGGGACTAACACGCCACTAAACAGAGACTCTTCACCTTCCACTATACAGGTCGGGAGGTTCAAACAATAGGGAGGTGCAAGGCTGCCAATTTAGTGTGTCGTCCCCAGTTAGTAGAGGGAAGAAGAAAAGGAATGAGGGGAAGGGGAGGTTGTCAAGTAATGAATGAATGGACGAGACAAACAGTTGTGCAATGAGGGCAGGTCAAGGGTGGCAATTGGAGGGAAGAGGGGGACTATCACTAGAGTGTGTTGGACTGTTCGGCCATTCAAAGAAGAAAGAAAGGGCTGGTGGACTGTCCTTAGGAACGACAGAAGGGTGGGGGGGGGGAGTTAAGGGGAGCCCAAATTAGAGACAGCCGGTTGAGATTTTCGAAAGAGGATGGGGACAGAGTGATACAACAGATGGAAAGTGACCCTTCACCTCGCGTCAAGGCATTTGTATACTATGGGAATCCAAGAAATGCACCGCCATATTTTAAAAATCATTAAATTATCGAGAATTAGCAGCGATATGTGCGAACAATCAATAGACTACGTTGATTTCTCGCAACAAAAATCTAATTTTAATAATTAAAGAGGCAAAGATCATAAAAAAATGCAAACTGACGCTCGATTGAAGAGTAGGAGTGGCTCCGATGACTCGTCCTCACTGGGCACAGTCTGTTGTTTCTCCATAAACGGTACTTTCCTCCGGACCACAGGCGTTATCAATCCCTCGTTGATGGTCTGCAACCAAGCATCGGTGGTTCAGTGGTAGAATGCTCGCCTGCCACGCGGGCGGCCCGGGTTCGATTCCCGGCCGATGCAATCTTTTTGCTGCACTCACCGATAGTTCACCATCCTGATTGCGTTCCATGCGTTCTTTGAGTGCCTTTGCTGTCTCCATGATGGCGGAATTGGGTGGATCGGGAAGGGAAGGAGCAGATAGACGATGGATTCTCTTAGAGGAACGAGAGAGGAGAGAAGACTGGTCGGACTTCTTCCTTCTGAAACATAAACCATCTTTGATTATGTTCCATACTCTTATAAAAGTCTTGGCGTTGAAGTTTATTAATGTCATCAACGCCCGTGTGCTAACTATCATAACTCGTATTGATTGTAACCAGATACTTACCGTAGTACGGATGAGCACTCGTCCTGAGTCATGGCGCCCAGCATTTCCTGCGTGGACTGCAGCCTGCAAAGGGATACTGTAGCTTATATACCGTAATCTTTCCGCATTATGTTGTAGAACAAGGTTTCATCACTTCAAAGACGATCGTCCAGTCAATAGTTTCTCAATTCCCCACCTCTTCCTCCTCAACTCATCCACACACTGTTTCGTGTTGATGGGGTCGAAAGCATCGGCTGGCGGTCGAAGGGCGGGAGTGCCTACAGTAATCAGCGATGAATGGAGAGACTACATCAGTCTTGGAACATACAATATTCTTATAGTTTGTAACTTCCTTCATTCAAATAATTTGACTGATCAATGTCTTTTCAACCAAAGGGATTCAGAAGCGGCTACAGTAACCCGACTGTCCTCTTATGACTCCGGGTCTCACCTGAGGAGAAGCTCGCGTTGGGAGCGGCTGCTGCATGCTCTGCCATTCTCCTGGCGGCTGCCGAGTTGAGACGATCGTCTGTTGAGTGATCACGGACAGCTGAAGGCAACAAGCGAGAATGATAGGTTGGACACGGTATAGAACAAATGAGTAATCGAATAGACAATAGACTGGGTTTAATAGAAGTCGCGTTGCGTGTATTCACCTGATTTGATTTAGAAGCGATAGCAGACACTATCTGACTGGAGTGAGATACCCTTGGCACATGGTCAAACATTGACCCCCAATCAAACCTTTATACCTGACTAAGTCGAGGACGCTGAGTTCAAAAATCAACATCTCAATGTCTGAAAATGAGTTTGAGAGGTAGGAAAAATCGGCAAAGTGCGGACTTGAAAAATCTAACTTTTTTCCTAGGCGTCCAAACCCTATAAAAGTATAGTGATTCTTGATCGACACGACGAGATAAGACTTTTCGCAGTTGGGATCATCCCAGGAAACTCAAAACTGACAAAGTTATAGGCATCTGTTTCCGAAAAATGGCCGTCCTGAGAAATATTTGGCCCATGTGGCGTTTTTTATTGTTTTATTAGATTCTCCATGAAATTCTGTATCTGGGCTGAAAATTTCATCACAAAATTCGGTCACCAACAACTTCTAAATTTTGGTCAAAGTGGGTCGACTACCCCAAAATTAGTAGCCAAAAGGTCGCTGGTTCGAATCCCGCCGGATACAAACGTTTTTTGCACCATTATTCAGGCACTTTCAGAAAAAGTTTCAGGGGAATAAAATACTCGTCCTGACTCCCTCTATCGATTTCCGTTGAGAAAACAAGGTGTCATCGGAAGTCATATTATTTTTCTTGAACTCGTTTTTTGGCCATAAAACACCCAAAAAAACTACTGTCCGAGAAAAATAATATGACTTAGGATGACACCCTGTTTTCTCAACGGAAATCAATAGAGGGAGTCAGGTCGAGTATTATATTCCCCTGGCACTTTTTCTGAAAGTACCTGCATCATGGTGCAAAAGACGTTTGTATCCGGCGGGATTCGAACCAGCGACCTTTTGGCTACTAATTTT
>JACMIF010000035.1:14496-32025 GCA_014805445.1 Diplogasteroides magnus | reverse complement strand
GCACTTTGCCGATTTTTCCTACCTCTCAAACTCATTTTCAGACATTGAGATGTTGATTTTTGAACTCAGCGTCCTCGACTTAGTCAGGTATAAAAGTTTGATTGGGGGGTCAATTCTTGACTATGTGCCAACCCCCGGGTCTGATAACTCACTCCAGTCAGATAGTGTCTGATAGATACGCACCGACTACTTTGACAGAAATTCCCCATTTCATATATAGTCTACCCGACCAAAAAATGACTGGAATGTCACCTATTTCGGCAGAATTTGAATTAAATGTTAAAATATTTTTTTAGACTGTTGCAGTCTTCGACGACACACTCTCTACAACTGTACAAAAACTGCAAATGGGTGCTGGTGGGGGCAAAGAGGAAAATGAGAAGAGCTTAGTCTTAGCAGCACTCAGGTGAACATCACCATCATCTTGGTCACTCTCTTTCTCCTGCACTTGAGAAAAACGAAGAGACATTCGCTGTCCTTCTATCTGTCCCTCTCCACATTCTACACCCTTTACGAAGCGATATAGAGTGAGAAGAGAGAGACAACAAGAGTGGATGGGGAACTGCCTAAACAGGAACATGCAGAACAGTCGAATGGAGGAGGGGGCATTTACAGCCGATAGTAATTTCGATTGAAGACATATCTGTTGATGTTTCTGATTGAGAAGGGGCGTGGGAACGAATCTCAGACTACACTTCCATTCAATCTTTGCATGACAACAATCGACAATCGTTTCAATTACAGTAAACATCATTCTGTATAAACTCAAAGACATCAGGAATCAGACGCAACGACAAAATTACACATTGCTTGATGTCAAGGGGGAAATGATGAAGAGTTGTCCTCGGGGCGCGTACTCTTATCGTCAGTCAATCACAACCAGAATACAGTCAATGAGTGTCGATCAAAGAAAGCGAGTAAGTCGGAAGGAAGAAAAGAGTCGAGCGAAGAAATCCATTTCATTTCACGTGGCTGCAGGGCAATTAGTTCAAGAAACGACCTATTGTCAAACGACGACTTTTCGTTATTGTAATATACCGAATAGATTTCAATAGACGCTTCTAACTGCAGTTGACCTCTGTGCAACTCTTTAGATACGCCTCCAGGGGGAAATGAGGTAAAGCCCTGGGGTCGAAAGGAGAGAAGAAGCATGGCAGAGTGGGGAGAGGGGATGATCGGGGTATTTATTTCACGCTTCAGCGGCGGCCACAGGAGATGGAGTGGTTGGAAGCCCCGATCAAGGTTGGAGGGAAGATTAACCGATGAAAGGAAAGGATGGGTTAATCATGAAGAAGTTAGACGCAATCCAGCGGATTCGTGAGAGGGTCAACCTTTAAAGTGTTTCAATACGAGAGTTCGCCATTGCACGTTGTTGGGCACTTTCAGAAATTAAGGTATTCGAAACCAGTCAAACATGGGCAGAAGCTGGCAGATGTGGCAACTAATCGCAAGGCTGGTTGTATACATCCCCTGTCAGACTCATTTGTCTTACGCACACGCATGGGCAGAAGCAGATGTACTGTTGAGAGGTTGAATGAAGAGGGCAGTTACAATAGGATGAGGGATGCACTGACATTTATGGTACAAGCAGGAAGTAGAAGATGTAGCAACGCAAAACAAAATGGGGTATTCCTCTGCATAAGGGCGAACCACATAATAGTTGGCACTGGGGTTCCCTAACTTGCCAGATCTGACGAGATCAGGGCTTACTTTGGTTGTATGGCCGTAGGCGACTGCAGTAACGAATCAGACCCATTTGTCTTAAGCACGCGCATGGGCAGAAGCAGATGTACTGTTGAGTGGTTGAATGGAGGGGTAGTTACAATAGGAGAGTGATGTACTATAATGAAGGACATAGTAGACAGATGCACCATGTACTTCTGTCCGATTCATGTGCACATTTCCATTGCATTCATTCAATTCACAATGAGTGCCATTCGCTTAGTACAAAGTGGGCTAATGCACGGACTATCCAATCACATTAAGTGGTTAGTTGTCTCAAAGTGATAATAGACAACAGTACAATAGAGAAGATATTTTCAGAGTATTCACACAGACACAGAGGAGTAGTTGATATTTGTACAGGTGATAACTGTTTTCAGGAACGCAAAATGACTGTCAATTTCAAGAATTCATAAAATTATATAGTGTGCATCCAGAAAAATAACGACAAACTTCTAGATAAAAAGATTTACAAGAAATAATATGTAAACGATTACACTTCTGACTCAAGGGAAAGCAAGCGGGAATGAGTTGGCACTCCTAGTACCTGCCTACCCGTCTGATGGCCGTCGATGATCAAAGACGAAGGGAGAAAGAGATTGGAAGTGAATGAGAGAGTGTGGAATATGGAGAGAGAAGAGAGAAGAAGAGACTTCCCCTCCATTCCTCCAGACTGCGTACACACATTCAGTGAGTGAAGGGAGAGATTGGAATGAATGGAAGCGGCAATTGGAAGAGACAAAAAGGAGATGGCCATGGTGGGGGAGACACGACTATCATGCGATCATCCCCCTATGAATGGGAGAAGAAACAACTAAGGCAGGGTGGGCAAGTGAGAAAAAAAGTAGAAGAGTGCGGTAGACAATTATCAGTAGAACCATCGATGGAAGAAAATCGCCATTTCACAGTCAACCATCTAGGGAAGGGAAAAGATGAACAACGGAGATGGAGATTCATCATTGACAAGACTAGAATAGTGAGTTCTCTTTGTGAATGAGTGAATGAACACCCAAGGGAGGTGACTCAACCTCCACTGTCGTTGATTCCCATATGTCCACTAGTGTTAGCGGTTGTTGTACCCAGTGAGTGGAGATGCGTCATTCTGATTGATCACAAAAGACATTGCGAAAAACACCACTGCTAATAGTCGCATTACTACTAAACTTCAACCATATCCTACTTGTCGTTTGCAATTAGACACGTGCAAGTAACTACTGATTCGCAAACCAAACATCTAGGCGCATCCGATGATGACCAGGCAAATTAGCGCACCATGCGCAACTTATCAAGTCAACCAAGAGACAGAAAACAATCCCATTGAAGGGCAAAGGATAAAAATACAAATTACAATAATTGACAAACCATGTCTGTTTGGTTTGAAGGTAGTCCAATTGGCTGTCCACTCTCTTCCTCCTCTTCCCCATCCTTCCCTTTCACTTCCCAATTGTTCACGCCAGTCACGAACGTTCATCGCCGAACGACTACTGAAAGGAATTACTTTTACAAATTTGTTATTATTTTACAAATGATGGCTAGAGTACCAGAATAAGCATTCGCTGGACATGGACTTTTGCGCCATATTAGTGAAATGAACGCTTGCGCCAAGGAATGATAGCACATCCGCCCATTCCACTACTTTTCCGCAAATGTCCATGGCACTCTTATCTTTCCCTCGTTCTTTATCGTACCACAGTCATTGTAATATTGTACAAAGTAGATACAAATAGAAAGAAATGTGGACGGTCAGAGGGTGAGGTGAGCCTCTCTTCTCATCCAGTACGAGTGCCATATGCAAACGGAAGCATTGGGGGAGGAGATATCACAGCTGGGAGAGAGGATTAGAGAAAAAGACAAAGCGAGAGAACAAGGGAATACGAGAGAGAAAGAGAATGAGAGAAAGAGTGTCAAACGGTTTAGGGTCGGAGAAGGGAAGGAGAAGAGAAAGAGTGATGACCGAGACACCTGCTGAGAGCTTATAGGGGGCGATCGAGAATATGGCCATACCACCCTGTTGATACCCGAAATTGGATCGGGTTGGATATAAAGAAAATCTGCAGGCACATGTCTTATTTATCAGAGATAATGTGAAACTGTGACCTTCAACAAAACCGTTAAAGAAAATCCCCGTGATTTTAGGTTCCAAGCGATGAAATAATGTATCTTCTCTACATGAACGACCTATTATGTGCAAGAAGAAGGAGACTATACTTCCTACATCTGACCCCCCCCTGGTTGATACCATAAAAGGAGGCTAATATCTCAATTGTCTGACCTCTCCACCCCATCCCCACTCCCTCTCTCCTTCTCTCAGTTGCGAACTCTTTGTGTCAATGGCCAAAACAAGTCATAAACACATGCCGCATACAACTGTAAACCGCGCACAAAACACCTGTTGTGTGAGGGAAAGAGGGAGGACTACAAGAGGGTTCGGGTATCCACTAATCAAAAGTATTTCTCTTCCTCTGCTACTAGTTGTAGGTTGGCATGGAGCAACGACTGGTGCTAACAATATGAGGGAAATGAATTTGCTGTTATGATCAGTAGTAATAACTAATCAGTACAGACAACAAACAATCCATGAGTTAGGAAAACCAGAGTATCCTTCTTCATTCAATTCAATAGCAAAAGCTGCCGGATCGAATGGAAATGCGGATGTGGATACTTTTTGCACTTGTTCAGTTGAGGATGAAGCTGAACAGCAAAAAGTAACGGATTTGCGGATACGGATACTTCTTGCTGGTGGGACAGAGACAGTGATTATCCTCGCTTGAATAGCAATCTACCGCTTTTTGAGGGGGCAAATAGAAGACAGGCGATATCTAATCGGTTGGAGGAACGGAAGTAAGAAGTGATACAGGGGAAGAAGAATATTGGGAAGGAGACAGGGAATTGCGCAAGATGAAGAGGGGATTGATGAAATAATTGCAATTCTGATGATGCAATAGGATGATCAAGACTGATAAAGTCACAATTCGAATGTGTCGATGTACTGAATGCACCTCATCCTATAGTATTTAATGAATAGCTGACAGCACATTTTTGTAGAATCAAGATCAACTGAATCTGATGCTGAGACCATACACAAGATCAATTGCTTACTCAATCAGACAATATATTATTGACTTGGTTTAGTTATCAAAACCAGTGTGTGACCAATTACTAATCATCAATGCTTGATTCCGTATTTAGTCACGGTGTGAAACATATCCGCACCTGGTCGGTTTGTTCCTCCGGAAGGGAAGGAAGAGTGCACAGTGGGCGAGTTGCGATGCCACAGTCTCTTTGCTGTCCTGCAGCAGACGAACGAGAGAGGAACCTGCAAACCAATATGAGGATGAAAATAATACGGAAATTTTAGCCATAATAGTCAAATCGATAGGCATGCCCTTTCGATTGATTGCTATAAATATGTGCTGTTCACCCGAATATCATTCACCCATCAGAATATGTTAATCAGACCATAATATCCGCGTCTAATCAAAACGTTGATAGCAAAGCAGCGGTATTTGTGCATCGGTCTCTACATATCATCCGATTCGATAACGGAAAAGCACTGCGTGAGCGACCGCATAATCCAAGTTGAAATATAAAAAAATGCACTAAAGATGAACTCACCAGAGCTCTTTCCCAATGATGACTTGGCACTAGCAGTGCCCCCTCTGTCTCCTCTCTCACTGTTGTGACCCGCACTGCTTTCTGATCGACGAGGCTCCAATCCTGCAGAGAAATACGGTACCACTTGCTACAGTATACGATCGAAATAAAGAGACAAAGGCGAGTATCTGACATTGAGCATTAAACTGGTTGGTTGAGAGGGGTAATAGCTACCGTAATACCGTTCCAATTCATATATGGAACAAGGAAATCAACTGATTGTGATTAAATGACGTAGGGGGCCATCGCACTATCATGACCTGTCAGCGCACCAATTAATTAAAATGCACAGCTTCAATTCACCTGCCCTACTTTTTCTTCGATAAAACTCGTGAAAACGCAATGCACATAAAACTAGATTATCACATACTCCCAATATGTATGTACTCAGAATCATTAGGAACTTGTTCAAAGTCTCACTTCGATCTCCTCTTGGTGCTGGACATGAATAGTCTCTGTCCCTGCTGTTTCCTCCTTCCATTCCTCTTGGAGAGAGCAGAAGTGGAAGATGAGTTGTGCCTGGAAGAAAAGATTGAAATTTGAGCAGTAGGGTATACTGTAAAACACATAAATTATGGGAAAGCTTGGCATATAGATATCATATCAGGAGCATATTGTAGGAAGGTCTTAGAGAGAAATGCAGTATGTGGATATTATGAAGATTACAGTAAGAGTTCGTTAGGTCGCAAGCGGGGTCAAACCTCCTCCATCGGACGACGAAACAGTGGACGAGAGCGAACTCCTCGCCATGGAACCTCTCCTCATGCACAGTGGGGACGACCAGAATTCTGCAACGAAAGATACCGTAATATTACAGAAAGATCGATAATTTGTAATTGAGGTATTTTGTGAGTAAACAAGTGAGGGAGAAACGTGCTGACGGGCCAAAGGACCTTGATGGGTCGAGAAAAGGAAAAGACTCAAATGTCAGAAAACCGAAGATGAAAGGTGAGAAGTAGAATGACTGACTGGGAGAAATGAGAGGAGGAGGATTGACGCTGAAGGTAGAGAAAGTATCCGTTTCGCAACGGTCAAGTAGAAAAAGTTGTGAGTGGGAAGGGAACAAGGCTCACAAGTCTCAATGAATTTGAGAGTTGTTGGTGGTTTCATCTCAACTTTCTCAGGTCCTTTACTTCGTTTGAAGGAACAAGGAGGGGAATAGGTTAGCAATGCATGGGGAAGGAACCGACAAAGGGCAACAGAACGACAGGGCGTTCGTGGAAAAAGTGAAGTGTTCCGCAAAAAAACATAGGGAACACATGCATTCGTAATTCACAGACAAGGGGTGAAAAATGACACGATCGATTCCGTCAATTTTAAACAGACACTGAAATAATTTCAAAATGCAATTAACAAGTGAAAGATCCAGTTGATCCATTTTTAAACGACTGTTTCACTGACGCTGAAAATCAATTACCGAATTATAGTGCAAAATTTGGAAGCAGATACTCTCCGAGCTCGACCGTGCGCAATTCACGTTCGCAAAATTATTGGACACCTGTGACGTAAAACTGAGGGGTCAGCGAGAAAAGTCTCGCAAGGTAATGGAAAGGCGCTAATGACATTCAAAGCACAATGCGGCCTTGGGGACCAATCTAGGGGAGGGCACTTTTGTTAATGAACGAGCGGGAAATAAGGGAAAGAGGAAGGAGGAGGAGGAGGATCTCGGTCGAGGTACAATGAGACAAGAGAAGAGAAGAGTCCAGCGATGCTTCGGCAGAAGGGAAAAAAGCAACAAAGAAGAAGATGAAACTGTCAAAGGAGAGCCCCCATTATGGGTGATCTAGAGGAGATGGGTCCGATGAAAGAGTTTGTTGCGGAAAAAGAAGGAACTAAAATAGATGAAAGAAAAGTGGAACAGTAAGGAATGAAGAAGTTGAAGAGCCTTCACCTCAGGGATACTTGGCGAATTAGTTGTCGAAAATGCACAAATAGAGTTGCCATCAGATTTTTTTTACTATAAACAGCATTAGTTGTTCCAAACAAATTTACTAGCCAGTAGTCTCACGTATTCAAATCATCCTGATTTCGAAAAGTGGCGGCGAAGCATAAAAGGAAGGATGGAGTTCGTCCCTTGTCTTGCATCCATAAGATAAGTGCGATGAGAAGGGGATAAGACAGAATAGAAGAAGGGACAGATTATCCTCTCTTCTCTACTCTGAAGATGAGAGATTGAGGGGGGACACGCGAACACTTACGTGATCGGATAGACAAGGAGAAGGATAGAGAGATAGAGGGGAAGAGAGCGACAATAAGATAGGGGAATTGAAACACAACAGTTCCCTTCTGAGTGATTGTATGTATCAGGGCAAGAGATAATCACGTACATGAAGGATTAGAGAGGTTAGAGATTTCAAATGTGACTGCCTAGACTATGGAGAGTGACCGTCACATCAACAGTGTCATAAAAGGACATTGTCGTGGATCAACAATGTGAATCTGCGTGACAGAATTGGATGAAAAGAGCATCTACAAAGAACATTCCAATAATAGATCGACAGCTGATGTCTATTGATAACCAGAAACAAGCATAATGCATCATGTATAAGAACATTTGCAGCAGTCTTCGGGAGACCGTAGGGTAAATATATGTTTACAAAATGATCCACACGGTAGTGTGACTCTTTCAGTCTCAGCTAATCGACAAGGTGAATCAGCGTACGAATAGAGTGATTAGGCTGTTGAGAAAGGGATATACCAATAATTCCTACGGCAACAGTAAGTATGCAAGACAAGTACGTTAAACGATTAATGAATTCGGGTAAAAGGAGTGATAACTGACCGATGCCCATGAGTGCGATTCCCTGTAGTGCAGTGGTTGTTCTGCAATCAGTGATTGCCTCCGGCAGACGGAGAATCACTCGAAGTTCCTCCCTGCACAACAATCACACTAATTATGGTATCTCTCAATCTTCCTCTTGGTTAGATACGATTTCATAGCTATAATTAAATTTTGCAATTGTTCAACTGCTCAATAAAATAATTAGTAATGAACGGCATTCCAGGTACTGATCAACTACTGAGCAGTTGAATTCGTGCTGCACTAGGTTCAAAAATACTGTGAATTGATCTGTGACGTGATTTCAGAGTGTACATTCCGAATGTCATGAAAGTTCCATAATATTTAGTAACGTTTGTCTTAAAGAAGACTGACTTATGTCCACAGTAGTACTCGATGAGGAGAGGCAGTGATCGGAAGACGTGAGGGGAGGAATGGAGACGGAGACCAGAAGGAACTGCGTGTACAAGGAGAAGATGATCGACCTGCAAGAGGAGGAAGATACAAACGATATGGACATTTGCGCCATAACGCTCAAAGGGACAGATGCGAATTCAGTATGCTGATAATAAGAATAATGGCGCATCTGTTCATTGCACGTTATGGCGTAATTGTCCATTGGGCTCGAGACTTTTACCCCAACTAAGACTACACTGGAAAAATAAAGTATCACCAGACAGAAACACGCTATCTCTAGCCCTCTATCATATGACTATATGATAGCGTGTTCAAAGAAAACAACAAATGATTACTCAAACCGATTGACTTTTATTTGAGATCTAATTATAAGGCAACTCCAAGAATTTGTGTGCTATCTTGACATGATAAAAACCGCGCGAGACATCAAATCACAGGTAAAATAGTATTACTGACTACAACAGACGTTTAAATAGAAGAGAAAGACAATGATGAATAATCAACGTCTGTCCACTACGGAAACAGACGAAACAGAAAGAAGAGAAAGGAAGGAGACGGACAGCTCATTCTTGACAAACATCCAGTGGTAGTTTCACAATCAGCAACCGCGGGTAGTTATGTGAAAAACCACAGATATAGGGAGAAAAGAGCGGTGCAATTTTTGAATTTCACTACCGATCATTAGTCATAATTTGAGCGAAAAGATAACACTCCCGGAGTGAAGAATGGATTACTTGGATTCCACTGCTATTCCAGTCAAGGCTGGATAGTACAACATTTGAAGAGACGAAGACAGACAGGAATATGACACACTACTCTCAGAGTATTAAGGCAGTGTGTGTCTAGATCCAGCAACATGTGCGATGCAATGTCTTTCAACGGCCCGACAGGCCGAATGGAATGGGGCCAATGACCATAAGCCCCCATGGATCAAGCAGACTTACACACTGGATTGAGAATCAAAGTTGTTTCACTTTCAACTACGCGACTCTAGTGCGAAATAGATTAGAGAAGACAATTAGGAAATAGTGTTTAGAAACTGATTCAGCTCAAGCCCAAAAGGTTCCAAATTAGGGATCGACTTTTAGACTGCATTTGTATATCTCCTGTCTGACTGCATTGGCAAGCAGTTGTCTCTGATGAATGATAGGCAAGTACTCGCATATGAGCACAGATAAAGAAATAGTAAATATGCTCCAACAGTCGATCCCTATTCCAAAGTGTCTTGAATGAGTGTATAGATAAGACATTTAATGGATTCGCAATCACTGAAGGGGGGAGAAGGGATGAAATGGGATGCGATTTGTCTCCTTCATCAGAGAGTCTCCCTTCCGATCGTTGCAATCATTAATCAGCATTGAAGCAGGTCTCAGAGAGGAAGAGAGAGGGGGAAGGGGGATGAGAGAGAGGGGGCAGTGACCAGTAAATCACTCGTCGCCCCGGCCACCGCTATTACAGAGGGCCAAGTAGCACAAACATGAGACAAAAACGATGTTTTTGTCTCATGTTTGTGGCAAATGTTAAGCTAAATAATTGACAATTAATGGAGAGTCAGGGGGTGTCAAAATATCATTAAATATGACACATTTAAATTGACTAAACTGATGATAGATCTAAACTTTCGATGCAACAAGTGAATAGCAAAAGAGGAACAAATTTCCCAATAATTTGCAATAACTGTTAAATCTGGGAAAATGACGCAAAGGTAATAGAAAAAACAACAAGAAGCAGCATGATTTCATGTTGCATGATATTAAAATATACCAAAAATGGAAGTTCATCCAATACGCCATAAATTTCCCCATGTTCAACATAAATTCGAAAAAATACAAAAATAGATACAATTGAAATGTCCCACCTCGCATGGCATATACGTCGGTGGTAGTCTGATCGAGAGTGCCATGGACGACGGCCGTGAGCATCCACGCACGATGAACGTCTATAAAAATGTCTTTGAACCATTGATCTCAACCTGAACACTACCGTATCCAACTACAGTAAATGAAATAATTGATTGCATTCTCCTATAACGAAAAGGTTACCGTACCCCGGGCGGCATTGAGTGCAGGTAATGCTCAACAGTCGTGCGATCCGTGTCTTGTAGATACCTGCAACGGGTAAATATTATTGATTTACCAAGTTCAAATAAATATCCGCAAAGTATGTTCACATTACGAACATAAATACGTCAAAGGATAGTTCTAACCAACTTCTGGCATTATGTTTAACGACAAGGTAGAAACATAAAAAGCTTGAAACGAACCAAATGGGATGGGTGCGCACTAGCTGTTCCAGCAATGAGACTGCGAGAGGAGGAACATGCTGGACACTGCGACGGTCCATCTGCAAATACAATATTAAACTGTTAAAAATTAAATTTAATCTTCCACATCTAAATAATATAGCAACTGATCCTAGATAAAAAGTTCAATGCGCACAAAGCATTACTGAAATTGCACCAACTCTTATGGACACGGCGAGATGCAGGAAATCCATGGGTCCGAATTAGAGGTGCTCAAACCCTAGACTCCGAATAGATTGTCGTTAGGAAGAGAATTGGCAAGTGAGATCGGGTCGAGGATGGATGGCACTTGGGACTCATACAAAAGGAAGGGGATAGTGATGGTGGAAGGAGTAGATATAGTGGAAAGAGACAAGGAAGTATAGAAGAGACATAAGGAGTGAACAGGATGAACAGAGAAGGAGTGACTATGCATCAGAACAAACAAATATCAACCAACTCTAAACCCTCGAGGACAACTCAGAGTTGGCACAATACAATTGTGGCCACATCATACATACAGAATTCTTGCAAAAAATATCCTACATAGAGGCTCCCATTCTAATTTGAAGCCATAATTTCTAAACAACGACAACGATATTCATCGAAGAATCTTTCACAAATCTCTGTCCTCATATTTTCCAATGATTTGCAAATTTTGACTTCATACAAACCCCGTGTTCTGTACCATTTCTTCTCAAGGTTCTGCATTCTCATGCATCATCCACTAACAGGAAATACAACAAATGCATGTCCGTGTTCCAATTGAGGATGTTGTATTCTCTTCGATTCTTCGTTCACTGACCTTCCCCCCTTCATTCTTCTCCATTGACAAGTGTCCTGTACTCATGTACACTCATACACTTTCTGTTTGTACACCCTACAGGATGCAATGAGATGGGTCAGAAGGAGACTACAGGAGAGAGGAGAACCCAAAAATAGAATACGATCACATTGTATTTCTAATTGGCTGACAACTTCGAGGATTCCGTTTCTACGCCTTCAACTAAACGATTCATGTTCATATATAAAACATAAATATAAGCTGCGCAGAAAATTTAGAACTTTAAACGTTTTGTATAATAAGTTTAATGTTCGTAATTTATTAGTAGGTGAAGGACTAACAATGTGGTTGGCAGTTAGACTGAGAGAGCGGTTATGTTTCACGGAAGTAATAACTGTCATTATAAAGGATCGATGAGACATAACCGAACTCGCACTCAAATTGCCAACTCTATGAAGGACGCACCTCTGATGGCAGGATGATAGAAGGAGAGTGCATTCCGGAAGAGGAGACGATGTTGCCTGAGAAAGAGTACAATAAACTCTACTAGTAGTTACGATTGCTACCGTAACCTCCCCTTTCGATTGAAATACTCACCTATGAGATATTCATTGCCTGCCCGAGGCCATTCTACTGCACTTCCATTCTTCTCCCTTTCCTTGCCTGGCTTCCAATCGTGGCTCGTCTACAATACAACGTATTCTTTCTCCTATTGTCACCATACAAAAATCAGGTATCTTTATAAACAAAACACAACCTTTAAAATCACATATATACGAAAAAAAAATCCAATTTTGTGGCTCTATGGTGGTGATTTCGATGCAAATCACCTATATAAAACTGATGTTAACAGTCAATATGTAAACAGTTCAGATTTCATATGAAAAACTCACCTTAGATGACTGCCTACTGCCCAACAGCATCGTCTCCCCCTCGTCGTCCCCGGAATCTGAACATTTCACATTGATTTCAACGCTCCAGTAGACGTGTGAATCTCCGCAGTCATAAAGCAAGCAATTTCAAGTACTTTGATGAGTGTTTAGTGTCGTTCTACTACTCATTCATCCCTCCGATCCACCCTATGAATCAAAAACAGTCATCCATTTCCCCCTTTCCCCCCACTCCATCCGATCCGTGGATGATTCGCTGTGGCAATGGCAGATTATCTCACAGTAAAGGAAACCAGACGAATTACGGATGCAAGGTGCAAGTAAACGCAAGGATCATCCGTGAAAATTATGGTTCGTGAATATGTACATAGTTGCATTCAAAAAGTGACAAGTGAGGATTGAAGGAGTTACGAAATGGTGTTAAGTAACCCTGTTAACCCCCTGATCATCAGGCAGCTCACCTGTGGACACACTCGACACCATCTGCGTGCACTGGATGCGAATCGAGCCGGGCGAGGACCTGAACATTCAAATTCAAATTTCCCGCCATTCATCTTTGTTTCGAAAGCTGAATAAATGCATTCGTACAACAACAACAATGTGATTCACCCTCAAAAACATTCCATTCGTTTGTCTAATGGCGGCTACATGTTTCTACTTCCCCTTTGAGATAGTGATGAATCAGCCAATTTGACCACGAATCAGTGCTTGCAAGACAATTCTGGTGAAACTGAATCGAGGGTCAGATCAACGAGACTATTGTTGACAACATTACATTCCCGATTGTATATTCAATAAGATATTCCACTACCAAGGGACCTTCAAGTGATTTGATTTCGACAATTGCAAACATTTCAACAACAAGTCGAGATCCAAGATCAAAGAGGTTCGTCCGAGAGATTTATAGGCAATTTCAGAGTCATTGAAAGTGTCTCTTCGTCTGCATTTCATCTCTTTTGCCCTGAGTGGAATGGCCTCACACAGCCATTTCGACCACAATGTGTCCCCATAAGAACTCTGCCATTGAGTGGCCACCACACGTGTGGCCCACTCTCTCCCTCTTCATCTGAGAGGGAGAAGGGACTTCAATGTCGCACAAACATCATAAAAGCTGCTGATCGCTGCCGAAAACAACAAATATGGTCTCTGATATACAGGGACTTTACATCACGTACATTCCTCTAGATTTTCACCGATTTCATGGTTTTAAATGTCGTTTTGTAGAAAATGCAAACATTCTCACGGTCCGATTTCCTTTGTGTTGTCATTTATTGCGATTCCCACTCCTTCAAAGTTCAGAAAGGCACAAGACGATCGGAATCTCTCAAACCATCCCGTTCGTTCCAAAGACTACAAACGAAGAAAGTAGAAAGAGGAACTTCTTTCCATTTCCCGCAGTGAAAGTCAAGCAAAGTCATGAGTTATGGGTCGAGTAGTTTGCTGTGAGTAAAGAACCGTGGAAAAAGGGTCGATTCCATTGAGTCAATCCCCCATTTGACTAATGTCTTCCCTTAAGGGTATTTCCCACGCTGTTTTCTTATCTCTGTAGGAGGTGTTCTAATCCCTCGTATACTTTTCTTATCGGACAATCGCGAGGATCGATTGCGGGCGGATCAACTCGTCCTACTTATGCCCTTTGCTCCCCCCTCCATTAGTTTTGACGACTTTAATTGCGACCTCCCCTACCCCGTTTATACATTTTTTCCAACTCGGTCCCCTGACATTTGTCAGATTTACTCCTGAACTGAGAAGTGTTGGTAATTTTCATTGTCCTTGTCTTGTCCTTTTCGTCCCTGCGTGGAAGTACAAATGAGTCAGATCGGCAGCCACTCGTTGTGTTCCCTCCATTCTTCGCTTCTTCGTATGATGATTCAGCCAAGTGTGAGAGTGTCCAAAGAAAGCAAGGGGGCATGGGAGAGGAAAACAGCGAGTGACCATTGGGGAAGGAAAGGTAAAGAATGAGAGAGGGTAGAAGGGTAAACCATTCAACCCGTGTAGTGCATTGCCCATTTACGATTGCTTGACCGATGAGAGCGTGCAAAGGTTTGGAGAGAGAATGCCTTCTCTTCTAGGCAGAAGAGAAACATCCACAACTTTTTGCATAGACTGCTGTGAGAATTCTTCAAGGACGAGGGGATTAAGAGGGTGTGAGATCCTGAATCTCTTCCCTCCACCAGTCAAATCCGATCGTGCGCTCAATTTGCCGCATTACAGCAGACAGCCTTGTGGCGTTGATGGGTCGGGTTGGAGGACCATAGATTCCCCCAACTCTAGCATCGGTCAGTCACTCTCTCACTCAACAACACTCGCTTTTTACGCCTATAAGGGTCAGAGGCAGTGCAATTTCAGCCGCGTCTGTCACGGTCGAACCGCAAATTAGACATGGAAACGAGTAGGAAAAAAGAGGATGAATAACGCGATTGGAGTGAGGAGGAGGAAGAAAAACATGTGAAATAGATCTCACAGCAAGCGAGCCAACAGACGCATGAATCATTCTCATTGGAGACTGTGACCACATGGGTCACATTCGACAGACAAGATGTATTGGGTGCAGTTCGACTCCCCAAACTTCGCACCGTGAACTGAGCTTACGCAAAACTCAACATTTTCCTAGGAAACGACTATTCAGTGAAAATCATAAGAAAAAGTCAAATTGTCACCGTTAATGATTGCCTGGTATGGAATCAGATATGGATGCAAATAATGTGTGGAAATGATAACACTAAATAAATAGCGTCTGTTTGTCTGACCGCTATTACGTCGTCAATTGTGTAAACAAACATGTAAATAAACAAATTTCGTACATTCCACTCGATTCTCCCGAAGATGACGTCGTGTCATCGTCGTCGACCCCTCTCCTCGCGAAGAGCTTCCTCCTTGGCGTCAGGGGAGGTTTCTGGACGGGAACCTCGACGTCAAGGGGACTCGGATGGCCGGACGATGACGAAGCAGCGGTAGAGGGGGAGGAGAGGGTCAGGGGAGTCTTAAAATGATACGATATTTTTCACCCACTCAAGGATTGTGTAAATCACCACAAAGCCTAAGGAGACGATCAATGAGGTATTATTCAGTAGGTTTTAGATTTCAGTTACTGATTCAAATACAAAAACAAACATCAAGCCACCCATGACCGCTATAAATACTGTGTGAAGCCCAAATTAGGTTGGTTCATGGGTCAAAACAGCCATATCAGTAGGATGATTCATGGGGGGGGGGATAATTCCACGAGGTCACTCACACTTGCCCTCCAGGAAAGGAAACGCAAATATTTACCTGAAGCTGCTTAGCGGCGATGGTAATGCGGGGAGTGGGCACTGGACGCTCCATGGAAGGGATGAAGGGGGAATGGAGGAGGTCGGATCAGGGGGAAGGGTCTCTCCTTCGGACACCGCGCCCCCCGCAGATGGATTCCCACACGGGAACAGACAGTCGACTGGAATTATGAATCGGTTCGTGACTTGATGACGAAGCTTCACGAAAACACAAGATAAACGAATGTGTGCGATCAGTGCGGAATGTTAAGAACAAACGTGTAAACATGTTTGGAAACGAGGAGATTGAGGAATCAATGGAAAACAAGGAGGAATCTTCATAAATCAGGGAAAGAATTGTGATTTCTTGAAAACGGTACAAGTAAGAAAAGTTGGAAGCCTCCACTGGTCCTGGTGACAGCCCTTGCGCCTTTGAATGGATGACTGGCCACCTGATGAGAAGGGACGAAGAGAGAGGAGAGACAACCAGAGGACAATCACATCGAGTGAGAGAACACGAGATCGGTGGAGGGTGCAGAGAGGAAGAGAAGTAGAGACAAGACAAGTGGTCAGGAGACGTGGAGAGACAGCAGACAACGAGATGAATGTGGAAGGAGTGAGAGAATGAAAGAGACGGTCGGCCAAGGTTGCTGCAATAGGGGGAGAACACTCTTCAGATCATTCTACTTCCTGCCCGTACTAATACGATGACACCAATTGTAGAACGGGAGAGGGAGAGATAGAGAGAGATTGACGGTCCATTCACGGATCGAGAGGTTATCAAGGATTATTGGCTGCCCGTTATTGCCCCTCCCATCCACAATCCTAGAATTACCCTCACTCAAGTGGGTTCAGCGAGAAAATTACCCCCAGGTTCGACCAACAAATAAATGATCAGGTGACAGAAGCTACCAACTTTTTGTGTTGCTTGCACCACGGTGTATGGGGGAAATCAAAGCAGAAATTGGAGCGTGATGTGAAATGTGACACCTTTGGGAGCGAGAAAGGCGGACAGTGAGAGAACTAGCAGAAAGAAAGCGAGAGGAAACTGAATGAAAAGAAGTGCGCGCTCCATGACTGGAAAAAATGAAGCCGGAAGAAAGGACGCGGCGCGGCCTCTAAAACGCGGTCGATCCGCCTCTAACTACAGTGAGTCAAGTGCGCTAATTTCAGGGGCAATCTTCTCCTACTTGGGACAGCCGTTACCGAGCGAGGACAGACTAGTTGGGGCTCTTCAGGTAGGTAACAAGGAAAAAAGGAGTTTGGACAGGGAAAGAGGAACAGAAGAAAGGCTCCAGGCATGCATATTCTAGTTTCTCTTGCATGAAAACACATGTGCTGCTAGGAACAAACAGCTGCAATTGAACAGGGTCGAAGAGTTTTGAAAGAGGGAACGAAGCAAAGGCAAACACATGCATTGGAACATATGTGCTAGTAAGGGGCAATGGCGTCGTGCTTTCATCTTTCATGGCCGATCTTCCTATCTTCCAGACTGATCGTTGACTCATCTGAAAATTTGAGGCATTGAATTGAGGTCATTAATCTGAACATGAAACAACAGATATGGGACCATTGGTGTTATACTCTCATCATAGCATCCAAGGCTGAATGAATGAATGGGAGGGGGGGGGGGGTTGTTTGGTTAATTTGGTGGGGTGTTCCCCCAAGGGGATTTGGTAACGGATTGGTTATTGGGATTAGACATGGAAAAAAAAAAAGCAATGGTGGAACGATTTTTGAAGACAAATTAA
>JACMIF010000035.1:0-14486 GCA_014805445.1 Diplogasteroides magnus | reverse complement strand
CCCCCCCGGCCCCCGTGGCCGGGGAGCATGGGGGGGGGTCTGCCCCCACGGGCATTGCTTACCGGATTGTGAATGGCGAGTAGACTGGTCAACAACAATAGCAAGGTGGCACGCTTTATTCACTCACTATGACAATGAACTCGGGCGAAAAGGAGACCCAGCCTGGGCCAACCTTCTCAATTGCAATCTGTACAGCAGAACAGAAAATACGTGGAGTAGGGCTCGAAAATGGAGAATAATCATTCAATCAGTAGAATAAACTGTGGAAATATGGAGTATCTATGGAGAACTCAAGCAATTTGTCTTCATTTCTCTCTCACGAGTGGTCTCTTACTACATTAGACGACTATTCTAGGAGATAAGAATGACAGGAAATTGCTCGGCTTCAATTTTTTTAAACGTAATTTTGTTCAGAAAGGCAAGTCGTAGAGAATCGTGAATTCCGTCTCAGTATGGGATACGGTCCAGACAAGGCTTGAGAGTTGATCTGAATGGAAACATTTACACAATCCCATAAAAGAGACGCCATCGAGTGCAATCACCATTGAATTGGCCCCATCATCTTGTGAAAGCAATGCAAGTACAACCAAACAATGGGAATGAATGTGGGAAAAGCAGCGAGGAGCTATTCATGAGGTGAAACTGTTTATGAACCGTGAAGATATTCAGATTTGGAACATAAATGATGGAATTGATCATTGTTACTCTTCTCTCCTGAGAAGTCGGGTCTACTACTGAGAGACGACCACTCAGGCGCGAAAAATGACTGCCTACACAGTTCGCCTACATCTGGACCGCCCGTGTGCACATTAGTGTTGGCTGATGAAATACTCGCGCTAGAGGGAATACGAAACTGCACATCCTCCCTCGTATTCCATGGTCATGGAATACGAGCGAAGCGGTCGGTCATTTTTTAGGATTCCATGGAATCCTAGCGCTTTTCCTTCGTATTCCCCTGAATACGAGCGTTTGTCATGGCATTTAGTGGCTTTATCAGCAACTTAGATGGTTGAAAATTTACATACAGGGATGACTTTTGGCGTAGAATACGAATATCGTACTTATTTTCACTATTGCTGCTGTTTTAATTTCGATTATCAAAAATTCACTGCGACATAGTTCGCTTCCAGGGTTGTTTTACTAAAGTTCACTTTATTGGAATTTTTTCGCCCCGCTAATGAAAATCGTTCGTATTAGATGTTATACGACAAGTGCCGCGTAGTATTCATTTGAATATGAAAATTAGGGGAGACGCAGCTCTCATTCCATGAGAGAATGAAATGGGAATAAAAGTGCAACTGCTCGTATTCCATTAGCCAAGACTAGTGCACATAGATCGATTTTGTTGTTATTGTTCTGCACCAAAAATGCTCTTTTTTTTGCCTTTTCAACTTCTTCTTGCTAATCACAAATTCAATTTTTTCTAGATTTAGAATTAGTAGAACATACTGAATGGGATAGGGATTGGCTACTGCCTGCCAACTTGGCTGCTCATCAAACTGCCAGAATCCAGTGGGAGGGGGAGGACGACTCTCAACGTACCTGCAATGCAACATCTGAGTGCTTCCAGCGATCGACATTAAATTTTGAGAGATGGCAAAGAATCCACAGTTGGAATAACGTAATATCTGGTTCCAGATCAAAAATCACTTTTCTCATCCGTGCTTTTCGGAGATTTCTATCGAACGCATTACGCTCTCGTGCAGTAACAATCGTCTCTCGATGTTCATTGCGAAAGGCTTGTCCACATGTTTGTTTCACAATCAATTCCTTTCACCTGAGTCTCTCATCAATCAACCACTCAAGAGAGAGGATGAGGAGAAACTGACAAAAGTCAGGAATCAATCAATATTCACTTGGAAATGCATACTGTAGTGCAGTCTCTTATATAATTGAAAATTTGATTAAGACAAGGATCAATAAATCTCACGCAGTCTGCATCAGTCTCCTCTCTCCCTCGTCCTCGGGTGGGTGGTATACGGTAGTCGTTGTGGTGGTTACCGTCTTCCTGCACAGAATTTTTACCGTAACCGTGGTCAAAACGTTAATAAGGATAAACATTTATTTTACTACAATGTCATACTGTGGCAGATCAACTGCTTGAAAGTCAACATTCGAGGGCCGTAAAAAGTATTGTAACAACTCACTTGATTGGCAGTTGTCCTCTCTCATCCAGAAGATGGGCTGCCCATCCACAATGGAATAGAAGAAGACCGACGATAATGAGAATGAGAGCGAGGGGGAAGAGGGCACCCGCACTCAAATTGATTATCGGATCACAGTAGGGTTGGCAGTTAGTATGATAAATCGGTTATGTTTCACTGACTCTATATATAAAAGTTGTATAGCTTTCATGAAACATAACTGATCTCGCTTGCTAATTGCGAACCCTAGATCACAGTTACTTGGAAATTTGCGCCAAAACAGTGAAATAGCGAGATGCGCTATCGAATATTTCTCGTGTAGCAAATTCGCCGTGATGGAGCAAATGTCCGGTGGTGATTCACCGATAAGTCAACATAGATCTTCCATCTCGTAAGATTTTTTCACAGAAAATTGTGTTTCCAATGTACCTTTAACCACTACAAGCCAGCGCGACAAGAGAGGTAAAGCAATCATTCTGCCGACGTTCCCCTCTCCCCTATTGTCGTTTTTCATAAGAGAAACAACTGCTCCGGAGAGAGGCCTGCTAGGTAACAAATACCCCCAATTCCACACGAATATCTGCTAAACAATTGCAATCATCCAACTACAGTCGATGTTTGGTTTTCAGTAAACTGTGTCATATCGATGGTGAAAGCTGCGCCATGAACATTTCCTCCAGAATAGTGAAAAAGAGGAATGCGAATTCACTGCTCAAGTGTCAGTTTGGCGAATAAGTCACAAATAACTATGGAAATGATGACATTTACTTCACTTAACTGCTCATAACGGATTCCGCGGATAATCTCACTATTATTGAGCAAATGACTGGAAGGCGCATTCATCATGTTTCATTCTCCCCAGTCTTCTCTTGTAGGCAGTTGAGAGATCATAGTTCAGGGGGAGGAATGGGACACAACGAAGCCCTTGATCAGTGATTCAATCCACACCCCTCCCCCACTGTGGCGTAAATGACTAGTGAATGCACTTCTCTGCTCATAATATTCCAGAGAGACTCACACTCCGCCGCACTCGACTGCAATGCAAGTGAGAAGGAGACCGAAGAGGATCATACATCCGAGAAGGAAGAGAACTGCACCAATCACGAGGACGGGCTTCCTGAATCATGAGAATCTAATGAATACTTCTTCCTCCTGTAGTTGTTGTCTCCATCTCTGGTTGCAGACGACCTCTCTCATCAAGAATCGTTTCTTTCTCGCCAGACATTCAATTTTCACCAAAGGATCCAGAGACCGGTTGCATTGCCACCAGTTGTATGACCAAGTGCAACACGGGAGATAATGAGCAGAACAAAGAAGTATCACCTAGCAGTCCATATGTTGATGTAGCATGGCAGACATGGAATGCAGAATACAGGAGGAGCCCTCCTAGCGTACCACGGCTGCCACTCTCCCTCAGAAGCGATTCGAACCATACTGAATGATGAATCAGCGTGGTAACCGGAACAAAGGGGATGTGAGGAGTCAGGACATCTATTCATTTCAAAGTTATTCAATCAATCAATTTCACAATCGGAGTAGTACTTTCTCCTGAGATGACGCTTCAGACTAGCTGGAGGATAGAGGAGACAAGAAAAGTATACGTTTAAAAGGAACGTTGGATATGGACATCAACTCAGAGAGGAGGAAGAGTCCAAAAGGGAAGAGTATGCCTCCAGTGTGAAAGGTGAGGGGGGAGACTGAGTGAGAGATAATCAATCGGCTGCCGCCTACACTCCTCCTTTACACCGAGAGTGATCTGCCTTCGTTCCTGAGAGAAGAGAGAGGCATGAGAGGGGATGGAGAAGAACAAAAAGACATGACAAAGAGGATTGAATAGGAAGACATCCTCACGTAGGTTAGAAATGAGTATTTGAGGTGAATGAGACATCTTCAATGGGGTAAGAAGCAGATGAAAGGTAACGGCACGAATGTCGAACATTTGACAGACACAATGGTTGGCAGTTGACTACTTTATGGGTTGTTTCACAGAATGTATATCTATAACTATATGGTACCATTAAAACATCATCCATGAAGTAGTCAAACTGTCAACCACAGCATACACATAATATGCCATATTATCAACTCCATAGATACGACAAATCGGGAGTAATGAGCGAAGGTGGATTGATTCAATTCCTTTTCCTACTGAGTGACCGTTGAGTGATCAATGTTTGTCCATGACTGGGTAAATGTAAACACCACGCATTAGATCAAACTGAAATTCTTATGCAACAACGAAAAAACAACAACCGAACAGGATGATAATACTATGATATCATCACTTTAAAATTTAGACAAGACTACTTTTCACATTTTAGGTATACAAAACGAGATCAAGTAAATAAAGAGGGGTAGCGGACAATTAAAATACACGCCAAAACGTTCATCTATCACAAGACTACACATCATACATTCCTGATCTCAAATTCATCCACTAGTCATTCAATGTCTTCGGGATGGTTCTAAACGGAACATTATAAAAACCATTCAATTTCACAAGCGCTGTTTAACCAGTCTGGATATAGCAATCGAGAACAAAGCAGCATTTATCAGAGATAACAAAATGGTAGACAACAACACAAACGAACATGCTAAAACAACTTATATCAAATTTGGATCTCTCATCAACAAAGAGAAAAACCATCAACAAAACACAGAAGTCGTAGATAAATATACCACTTCATATAAATACTAGACGTGCATTAGGCCACAACTAAATCGGAAATAAACAAATAATTAATCTCCAAATCTATTTAGAAAAACAATTATGTAACATCAGAATGAACGAACACCCAAATCTTCCCTCGGATGAACATTCAACTCTTATCCCGTACAGAGTGGGCACGTTTGCGAGATTGGCGGGGAGAATCTTTGATCGTTGAATCAGTGTTGCCACTGTCGGGCTTCCCATCCGATGCCAGCTAAAGTAGATGTTAACCCAATTCTAACGGATAATATCCAAAGATATTTGATAGTCACCTCATCTTGTATTGATCGCAGCCTCTTCACATCCTTTTCTTTCGCCAAAAGAGTGAATGGATCCATTGCGGCCAGATCGCGTTTTGAACCGTGACCCTAATAAAGTAAATATTTGAATGGCTTTTGCAATAACTATTCATTAAATACCCAGTTCCTGTAGTGATCACTCAGGGATGCATAGTCCTCCAGAACATCACGGCACTTGGGACATCGCATGACACAGGCGCTAATCTGTCTGCTCAGGCTCAACGACAACTTCCATCTACTCCTTCGGTTGTAGTTGTCTTCAGGATCTTTGTCAGTGCATAGACTGTCCAAATCAAATTCATTCAGCAATGTTGAAGAACTCTTGTGTGACTGAAACATTAGGCTTTAGTTTTTCAAGCACACGCCGAGAGTGAAACCACCACTGCTAAAAATCCCATATGAGTACGGTTGCTACCCTTGCAAAGTGACTTCGTAAATTTTGAAAACCCTGCCCATGTATGTTACTGTCGTAACTTTTCACAAACATGTAGAAAATATATTGTACTATATCGACCAAGATGAACACCTGATGTTCTTCATTTCGCATGGAAATGCGTCGTAGATTACGCCAGGGCACGCACGCCAGGGCATTTTCTTCATTTTTGTATTTGCGATTGTTTTCAGCGGTGTTACAATGCTTTCGTTAGACGTTATATAGGGACGACTTCAAAAATGTCACCATAAATATAGTATATGACATTATATGAAATTATTTCACTTATAGTGCTTTCCAGCATTTTCGCATTCTATGACTGCTCGGAATGGCAAGAATGTTAACGAACAGTGTGTCAAGATTGTGTGGGGGAATTTCACATCACATGTGATATATTATCTAGCAAAAATAGCTGCATTGTAACATTATTGAAAACAAAAAAGAGAAAATGCCCCGAGTGTAAATAAAATCAATAAAGAATTTAAAGTGAAATCGTGAAAACAAAAATTGAACGTAAGATGCTCGCCCGCAGAAAATGACGACGCAATGAACTGTAGTTGCCATAAACATTGTTGCATATCGGACATTGCATGGGCTTATTGTATAGCACCGCTCTGGGCGTACCGAGATTCGGAGTAGATCTAATTAGTTTCATCTGCAAACGTGAAATTAAATTAAACTTTAATCAAATTCAGCTATTAATGCCTATTTTTTGACGAAACTATCATTAGAACCGTGACAATAAAAATAAATTCCTCAAGAAAAGTCAACTTTCCGCCATCTATAAAGACTATTCAAATTTTTTGAGAAATTTCGTTGTTACTTCATCTTTCTCATTTGGTGACTTCTTCACTTCTTCTTCTTCTTTGACCAACAGAGAGGATGGCTCAATGACAGCAATGGCTGTAGTCTGATTGTCATCCTGAAGGGTGCAACCGGCTGTGAGCACTCAAAAATATGAACAAAGAAATAAATTCAAGGCTTCGATCAGACTATTCTGGCTCACCCGCAGATTCCGTCCTTTGGTCATGCGATTGCTATCTTTGCGCTCCTCTCCAGTATGGAGGCTGTCCAAGTCATTTTGAGTTAACTCCCTTACCGAACTGCCATGCTAAAACAATAAATACCATCACAAAAAATTGCAACGTTAAATAAATCCCACCTTGCGAAAGCGGAATAAGGGTGAGGAAGAAGAAGTAGGACATTGCATGAGATTCGGAATAGTCGGATTAGACTTATTTTGAATCACCTGCAATTAAGAAATTAAATTTGAATCGAATTTCGTTATTTTGCTGTCACTACAAATATTTGGACTAAACTAAAGTCCACCCCATTCCCCAAGTGAACGGACATCTCGGGTACTCCCCTGACATTCTCGGCATTTTTACATCCGAAAAGACGTTACATTTTCCAACATTTGATGTATTCAATATGCCAATAAAAGCTCATTTTGCTGAGTTTTTGTCATTGAAAAGTAGGAAATTTCACGATCACGAAAAAAATAGCTTTGAAATCACTGTATTTTAAATGAGCGGTCGTGAAAATACCTACTTTTCAATGCAATTGCAATGACAAAAACTCAGCAAAATGATCTTGCGTATCAAATATCCATATGGATGTCTCTATTCTATTCCGAACCCCAATCGTGATCCTGAAGGGTACAACAAGTTAAACCGGCGGTCCGTAGTGAAAATATGAGTAAAGAAATAAATGCAAAAAACAGCGCAGGCTTCGATTCTGGCTCACCGACTGTTCCTCTACTTCGGTCACGGGCTTGAGATCTTTGCGCTCCTCTCCAGTACATAGTTTGTCCAAGTCAGATAGACTTAACTTCTCTACAGAACTCCCGTGCTGCAACAATACGTATCATAACAAAAAATTGCAACTGCACTGTACAGCCTGTATGTACATAAGGTCAACAAGGCACATAGTTACTAGTTAATGTTCAACCCCAAAATAGAACCGCCGATTCAGAACTGGGACAAAATAGAACTGGACAGAATATAACCCCCATGCCGCCTATTCTATGGAATGCCTGTAATTCTATTATGTCCACTTCAATTTTGTCACAATTGACATGACGTGGGATATCGCCATGGTAGTGCGTGTTCTTCTGTCATTATATCCAGTCATCCATCAAGTCACCCAGACAAACATGGACAGAGTTCGTGCTAACATTTTGTCCATAGGGTCCCCCCCCAATACATTTGCAAAGTGAAAGAAAATAATAAAAATGTAACGTAAAACATTCACTCGTAGATAATGACGTCGCAATGAATTGTAGTTGGCCATTACTTTGTCGCATATCGAACATTGCATAGGTTTATTGTATCGTTCCTTGATGGACAAACCCCCATTCGAATCCTTTTCACGTTCATTCTCCTGAAAAATTGTGTCAATGCTAAGCTGAATGGGAACGTCTTCAGTTCACACAGTGTTTTTATTCCCAGTATTCGCTTATTTTCAAATGTCTGCTTTGAAAACAGCATGCATTTTCAATTCCTTTTTATGGATGTTGACTATGTTTGCACAAATGTTTTACATGACCAGACCAGTGTTAATGGGATCCTTCGAGTCCGCATATTCAGTCGGAGGGGATTTATTAAATATGGTGGCTCTACCGGCCTTGGCTCGGGTGATCACCGTAATCCTCGTTTCCAGGATTCAGCCATGCGGAAACTGGTATACGTCACTAGAAGCGTTCAGTTCATCACGCGGTATGCAACGTGAGGGTCCATGCAGTATCACATGTGTTTAGCAGAACATACAACAACTCTTTCAGTTTTCATTTTCATGATTCGAAACCAACAGGAAACTAATTTGTTTTGTCCAGACGAGCAACTGCCCTGTTGGAAGCGATTCATGAAAATGAAAATTGAAGGAGTTATGGGAAGTTGTGCTCAAAAGATCTAAGAAATGAGTATAAAAAGATCGCTCAGGTTAATATCATACTGTTCTGACGCACCTTCAGATTCCGTCCTTTGGTCACGGGCTTGTCCTCTCCAGTGCATAGTTTGTCCAAGTCAATTAGACTTAACTGCTTTACAGAACTGCCATGCTAAAATAATATGTATATACAGTATGTATGTACCGTCGTCCATAGAGTCACCCAGACAAACATGGACTTCGTGCTAACATTTTGTCCATAGGCTTCATCCCAATATATTTGCAAAGTGGCTTCCTTATCTTTCAGGATCCCAAAGTTTATGATATTCGGAAAGTTAATAACAAAAATGTAACGGAAAACATTCACCCGTAGATAATGCCGTCGCAATGAATTGTAGTTGGCCAAGACTGTGTTGCATATCGGACATTGCATGGGCTTATTGTATCGTTCCTTGATAGACAACTTCCGATCCGAATTCAATTCACTTTCATCCCCCTGAAAAGAAATCGGTGTCAATGATGAATGGAAATGTATCATAAGGGTCGCTTTAAGCGAGGGTTACGGTGCAACAATCGAGTAAAGGTCGTGTTGAAAGACTGTGTTCAAAAATCGTCTAAGCGATGGTGGAGGGAGAGAAGAGCCAAAATTGGGGAGGGAGTCCTTTTCAAACAGATATTTCTATTTATATTTTCCAGTGAAAAAAATAGATTTATTTCTAAATCGGTTTATGTGGTCCTGTGTAGAGTTTCTATATTAGTGGTAACGCTAATTTCTCATTCGTCTAACCCACTGGGAGCTGTTGTCTATGGAACGTAGGTACAAGTGTTACGCGGAAATTTGACAAAAGAGAAATATACTTCCGAATTAGAAGCCTTCGTACCTAATGAATGTATAATAAATCATCACGCAAAGTGCTTTCCGATACGCAAGCATTAGATCATATAAAATTAGCGAAATATCCTACCTTCTTCAATCTTTCCACGTCTTCCTTATTTACTAGCAACATAAACGGATCAAGTGCAGAAAACGCTCGATTAGATCCGTGTCGCTAAGAAATATTAAAGGATATTATTCCTAGTTACATCGATACCTTTTTATGCACGTAGTGTTTTCGAAGAACTTCGTAGTTCTTGCATTCCCTTTGGCATTTGGGACACCGAGTGGCACAACAGAATTGAATCTCGTACTGCGCAAACGTTGACATTTTCCAATGTCTCGTATAGCGTTCGCGAGGAGCTTCTTCCATGCATTGACTATTCAGATTGAAAGCTTCTTTCGCCTCGCATTGGTGCTCCTGAATGAACAGAACCCTCATCAAATCACAACTATACTGTGTAGTCTACACAAATCAAACTGAAATAACAATACTATAATATTACTGTGCGTCATACTACGACAGGCACGAAATTAAAACCAAATGTGGTAATGAGGCTTACAGTGTGACAATGACGACGAATTTGACTCCAGTGTTCGGAAACATATTCGCAAAGCGAACAACGAAGATGCTTCCGGCTCTCGGTTGTATTCTCTATCTCCTCGACCTTCTTCTTATCCGTTGAACATTTCTAACATTAATATATTCGGTGATCAAAGAAAGTCTCTCGACAAAAACGCAAATACATAATATAAAGAAGAATATTGCCTTACGCACGGGGCAATCTTTCCGACTAACCGAATGACTTGAGGATCGCTCCTCTGACTTCGGAGCATGAGAGAGACTTGGCTTGCCAATTCTCGTTCTGAAAATAATTGAGCTGTTATAGATAGATAATTATACGCATTGAGATAGTATAAATTCGAAACGTGATATAATAAATTATTAAAGGACCTCTCTGGTGAATGTTCAACTCTTATAAGCTGAAAGCGCAGTTCGAGGGGTGGTGCTAATGTGTGCATTTGCCAAAGGAAAATGGTTAAAATATTTTCTATACGGCAGGAAAGCGTAAGAAAGACGCATTGTGCTTCAGGCAACTTGCGGGAATTCAAAAAAATATTTTTATGTTTTCCGCGTTTCCGCTTTTCTTTGCGTTGAGTGGCTTCCAATTGCATTTTTTCACCCCGCATTCACTCCGTAAGATTGCAATGGCTTCAACGATATAAATAAACAGGGGTTAATTGTTGCAAGAACGAAAAATTAGCCCGCTCTCTGAGCAAAGTTTGACTGAACTACCGTAGTATACATATATTGATTAGATTAAAGTCGCGGCAAGAGTTCCACAAATGATTCACTAGAGGGGCCCTTTAAGAACAATTGCACAAAGTAAGATTTAGGAAATTCACAAGGAAGAAAACGTATAATTGAGGTCCTGTGTAGACTGAATATGTCGATTACCATTGTTGAACGTAATAACTTGCCTGTGGAAGAAACTGTTTTTACGGCAGAGTTTTGTTATGAAAAAATGGGTCTGTGAAAACCTTGTCAATGTTAGCAATGTTTTAAGTATATCATAGTCATTCGCAAACGAAAGCAAGAACATCGAGACCGACTTTGAGATTCGAGAAGTGTCGCGAGCTTTGAACGTCTTCCAATGACCCTACAATTGGTGCATTAGAATGACAGGGCCACAATATGCATTTGGCAAGTAGTGAAGATAGAATGAGTGGGAGAAGTGCATTCCATCTCTCTACGTCTCGTTCAACCGGTCGTATCTATACACCAGACACGACCGATTGAACGAGGCGCAGAGATATGGAATGCACTTCTCCCACTCATTCTGCCTTCACTATTGGCAAGTATTCCTTACCGTTTTCTTCTTGTGTTTTCTCAGACACTTTTCCCTTTCAAAAGTCTCCATGCAGACTTTACAAATCACAAGCTTCCACTGAAATGTGTAAATCTTAAAATTGGCCTGTCACTCTTACGACAATCTTTTCTATTGAGGTGTCGCTTTTGGAACGTTATTGACAGCCTTTGATTCGTAGCGGCCTAATTTCATTCCTAGTTGTCGTATCTGCGATGATAGATACGTCTGATGTTATATGGACAAGAATCAAAGGCTGTCGATAACGTCACAAAAGCGACACCCTTCTTTTCATGCGTTATCGCATAAATCAACTGACCTCATCCTCATCTTCCTCTTCACTACTTTCACTGTAGCCTTCAGTATCTTCACTAGCATCTGATGAGGAATCTACATCCATACGCATATGATCTTCCACACTCTAAATACATAAAATGAACCTTCGTATGATTATTGTAACAATAGATCATTCAATAAACAAACCTCCTCTTCACCGTCACTATACTTAGAGCATTCGATAGGATCTTCATTTGAACTATCATCTGAAGATGACTCGTAGTTCATTTCAACTCCTTCTCCTTTCTTCAAACTATAAATTAAGTATTATGAAGGGCAAAACTATTAATTTACGGTATCACTTATCACAACATACATGTATTTATTTTAATCCACACAAAACACTACACATGGAAGATCATCGATCGTCCAGCTAAATATTAGCGTCAGCGATAACTTCATCATTGGGAAGAACATACCCATCTCATTGTAAACAAATTTGGATCATTGCAAGACTACCTTTATTCGGCAAAAGTAAACGATCGTCTCCTATAAAATCAGCGAGTGAAAACAAATAACCGTTTTTCGAAGGAAATCTAGCTTGTGAAAGCTAGACAGTGATAACGAAGCTCAGAAATAAATTAAAGACTACGAAATAAGACAGTGTAAATCATGAAAGAACATAAATTCATGCAGGGTGGTTCAGTGAAAAGCGTTATATACAACAATTGCCGTTCATCTTCTTAAGTGATAAGCATAAATAACTTCATTTGGCGTGCTTCGCTCGTTCCTTCAGGTCCCCATTCTTGAACGTCTCCATCACCTATCAAATTAAAATATTCATATTTAGAAACAATTACAGTTAAAACTAAAAAATATTTTTATTTATGCCATTCCGTAAGAAAAAGCTAAGCGAAACATTTTCTGTCCGGTGTCACTAATGGGAATTCTAACCTCATTCATCTATTCTGGACAATTGTCTCTTAAACTCCCAGACAAGAGCTCGGAAGAGATAAGAGATTCTAGAGCAAAACAGGATTTTTTTACCTTCCCGATTTTGTTCCTCTGGTCAGCAGACATATTCGTGAGACTGCAGTCCTGTATCGCACCGCCTTGGGGATAACTGAATGAATGCATATAAACCAAGGCACTCAAAAAACGTATAATGCGTGTCTTGTGGCCGTTCTACCAAAGCACATCATATATCATATATGATCATTGACCCTTCGGCTACAGCACCCTAACGAATCAAAACTCACAGGAGGAGCATGCGAATGGAGCAGTACTTCTCTTCCTGTACCACAATGATACTTGGATTGGGAGTCTGCCTGTAGGCAGCCGGCGTTTCCACTACTGCAAAGCCATATCTTCATGTTTTCCAATTAAATCGGCCATATCACAAAAACATAATGAAAGAAAAAAGAGAAACAATTGACCTTCAACGAGAGCGACTAGGTTCCATGTCATTCCATTGGCCGTGTACAGACAACACTGCTCAGTCTGGCATGCCAATCGAGATGCGCATTTGACCTCTTTGGCGTACTGCAAGACGGTAAAGTATTTCAACATACAAACAATTTTGGAAAAACGAGAGATGT
Organism: Diplogasteroides magnus; assembly: GCA_014805445.1. NCBI lineage: Eukaryota > Metazoa > Nematoda > Chromadorea > Rhabditida > Diplogasteroididae > Diplogasteroides > Diplogasteroides magnus. The sequence goes on along the minus strand of JACMIF010000035.1, from coordinate 1,398 downwards.
GATATCATGAAATGATCTCTCCACATTGTCTAGCAATCATAAAATATTTTTCTAAAACATGATAGGGAATTACGAGCACGTAATGGGATAAGGGACCATGCAAATTTTTGAAACGGTATACAATTTAGGAACATACAGTCCAGCCCAATCCCCCAAGCAAACGGGGATCCCGGGGACTCCCCGGGAGTCCCCTGACATCCCCTGGCATTTTTCTATTTAATTCCGCATCGGATGATATGTTCAACTTGCTAGGAAAAGCTCATCTGGCAGAGTTATTCATCATTGAAATCATGGTAAAATTTCCGAGACCGCAAAATAGATTTTGCATTTTCTACGATTTACTGTTTTCTATTTTGCGGTCGCGAGAAATCCGTAACTTTCAATAATGAATAGCTCGGTAACATGAGCTTTTCCTGCCATGATGAACATATCAAACGATGGTGAATTCAATAGCTAAAATAATGAATACTAAAATACCGCACCATTATTTTGTTCCCGCTAGAAAAATGCTGGGGGATGTCAGGGGACTCCCCGGGAGCCCCCGGGATCCCCGTTCGCTTGGGGGATTGGGCTGGACTGTAGAATAAGCAAAATTTGAGATGTACTGTTAACACACATCTTCTGTAAGAGTGGACCTCCTAGGCATATCCTTTGCAGTTTCTCAACTTTAGGTCTCCCAATTGGCTGAAAACTTGGTTTTAGGGTAAATCGACCACGGAGATCACGAATCCGTGGTCCGTTTGACATGAAAAAATTTCGTTGCCTCAGGGCACGAAAAAAATCCGATGTGTAAAATCGATGTGGCATTCCAATTCTGGTCCCTAGAACACAAAATGGTATAAGAATGAGTCCTGTAGCTTCATTATGAAGCTCATTTTTATTTCATTGAAATATTCGAATGGCCGTGCTGAAAATTTTTCACATTATTTGCAACGAGATTCCATCATTTTTGGAATCTACGCACCCGATTACCCCATATATGTGGATTTCAGCCAAATCGGAGCTGACCCATTGGAGCTACTCAGATGAGGTGAGCCCCCAAAAAACAAAGTCCTGAACATAAGAGTAAACTATATCACAAAGTGAAGCTAGGCTTTTGGGCCTTATAGCAATTGTAGAACCCCGGGAGAGAAGTTATGTTTTCAAATTTCATAATTACTGACGGTGGTCTAGTGGGTAAGATGACGGTTCATAGCCCCCAAGTGCGGAATCGGTGGGAAATGGTACCTGTTGTCATCTAAGCTGAGAATTCAACTTGATATTCGATTTTTAGTATGTGTTTTATTATTAAATAAGACATCATAGTGAAAAATATAATATTTTTGATGGTTTATACTGTCAAATAGACTTAAATCCAGCTGTATATGATCACAGGTACCATTTCCCACCGATTCCGCA